>OZ020507.1:140585029-140895029 GCA_963971375.1 Platycheirus rosarum | reverse complement strand
TATTATTATTATTATTATTATTATTATTATTATTATTATTATTATTATTATTATTATTATTATTATTATTATTATTATTATTATTATTATTATTATTATTATTATTATTATTATTATTATTATTATTATTATTATTATTATTATTATTATTATTATTATTATTATTATTATTATTATTATTATTATTATTATTATTATTATTATTATTATTATTATTATTATTATTATTATTATTATTATTATTATTATTATTATTATTATTATTATTATTATTATTATTATTATTATTATTATTATTATTATTATTATTATTATTATTATTATTATTATTATTATTATTATTATTATTATTATTATTATTATTATTATTATTATTATTATTATTATTATTATTATTATTATTATTATTATTATTATTATTATTATTATTATTATTATTATTATTATTATTATTATTATTATTATTATTATTATTATTATTATTATTATTATTATTATTATTATTATTATTATTATTATTATTATTATTATTATTATTATTATTATTATTATTATTATTATTATTATTATTATTATTATTATTATTATTATTATTATTATTATTATTATTATTATTATTATTATTATTATTATTATTATTATTATTATTATTATTATTATTATTATTATTATTATTATTATTATTATTATTATTATTATTATTATTATTATTATTATTATTATTATTATTATTATTATTATTATTATTATTATTATTATTATTATTATTATTATTATTATTATTATTATTATTATTATTATTATTATTATTATTATTATTATTATTATTATTATTATTATTATTATTATTATTATTATTATCATTATTATTATTATTATTATTATTATTATTATTATTATTATTATTATTATTATTATTATTATTATTATTATTATTATTATTATTATTATTATTATTATTATTATTATTATTATTATTATTATTATTATTATTATTATTATTATTATTATTATTATTATTATTATTATTATTATTATTATTATTATTATTATTATTATTATTATTATTATTATTATTATTATTATTAATATTATTATTATTATTATTATTATTATTATTATTATTATTATTATTATTATTATTATTATTATTTCTCGTCCTTAGTTATAAGACTAAATAAATACATTTTTAAAAGAAAAAACTCTTAGTTTTTATTAAACAAAACTGGCGCAGTCGGTAGGATAGAGTTAAATTGATTCTATCCTGTAAAAATTTACAATCCGTTCCGGTACAGTGAATTTAATTTTCAAATAAAAGTTTAAACGAATATTTGAATTAATAACAAAATCGGAACCGCGACATCCTTAATTATTTCAGTGAAAAACCGTACCAACATTGACGGAAAACATTTAAATAATTTAAATCAATTCAGTGAACTAGAGACAGAATCCTTAGCGAAAATAAAGATTTTAAATCTGTTCAGTGAATCCTGATTAGTCCATGACTCAACCAACGCATATGGTGTATGTCAGAAAGTCTATAGAGGAAAACTAATCAAAACAAACAGTAGATTAAGTGAAAATAAAAATTGAAAATAAAGAAGAAAATAAAAACAAAAATAAATCGTGTGAGTAGAAAAATAAAAAGAAAAAGTAACCAATATAAAATTAGAAAAAAATGTCAGCATCCGAACACCGACTTAAGAAGAATAGATGTTCAGAAAATAAAAAAATAAGAAGTGGATTAAAACTAACAACAGACATACTGACGAAGAATCATCATCAAGAGAAGAAGCAGTATGATAATCAGAGCGAAATCATGTGCATTAATATCCTTAAATCGAAATTCATAGGAAAAGCTAAACGCTGCATTGAGATACACCCTCACTTACAGAAATGGACCGACATCAAAGCGATGTTGATCTCTAATTTTGGCGGCTTTAAAAATAGCATTCAGTTATATGAAGAACTTAGACAGATATGTTTTAGAGGAAATATCCTTAGATTTTATAATAACATTCAAAAAAAACTTTGTGATCTTAATTATAAAAGTGTACAAGAAGATAAAACACATGAAGTAGATAGTAATAATTTAACGGCTGTAAATATTTTTTTAAGAAAAACTACCAGTACATATGCGTACCACCCTTTTTGCTCTCAAGCCTACCAGCTTAGAAGAAGCTTTACATCAGCTAACTGAAGCCGGTTTTGTTAATTCAAATCCTTTTGAAGAAAGACAAGAAAAACGTCAGATGAATAATAGAAACTTCCAACCTAAACTTTACATCCCACAACAGTATAATAATAATTCTTTTAGACCTCAGAGTAATTTTCAGAATAACTCTCAGAATAATTCAGAACAATTTAGAAATAATTAATTATAACAACTTTAGACAGAACAATTTTAGACAACCCTACAACCACTTCAGTAATGAAAATAACTTTAGACCCCCATTTCAAAATAATCGTAACCCTAACAGAAACTATAATAATCAAGGGAATGAGCCCATGGAAGTCGATCCAAGCTCGAGCCAATTCAGGAGGAATCCTAGCCTATGCAATAGGCAGGTAAACTACAATAGAAATGTAAGCCCAAAAACTGATCCTGCGGGATACGTAGAAACAAATACTAATATAAATAATAACCCTGCGGGATACCCAAAAACAAATAATGAAACAGAAAATTTTCAAGTACCAGCCTCGGATTGCCTTTTGTTCGGATAAAAAAAGCAGGCAGGATATTAAGAATGCTAATCGACACAGGAGCGACGAATAGTATATTAAACGAGAAAGAAGCTCCTCAAAATCTAATTAAAATAGGAGCAGAACCATTAAAAATTAATACCGTAGGAAACCCAATCTTAGTTGAAAAAGAAGTACTCCTACCAAAAGAAAAATTCATTTGGAAAGTTAATGAAGCCTGTTTATTTCAGTTAATTACTTTCAGTCAGAGCTTTAACGGCATCATTGGCAACAACATTCTTATACCAAACAATGGAAAAATTGACTATGCAACTAAAATATTAGAACTTAACGGAACTAAAATACCAATCTTTTTTGATGAAACAGATGAACGTGATTATTCTATGGAGATAAATCACTTAAATGGCTTAACGCCTCACGACACTATTTTCGACGAATTTGAAAAGAAACATATAGACCACATGAATTCAGAAGAGAAAAAAATTCTATTTCAAACTTTAAAAGAATATTCAGACGTATATTTCCACAAAGGCGATGATCTCTCTTTTACATCACACGTTAAAGATAAGTTACCAGTTCTGGATAATTCTCCTATTTTCACTAGAATCTATAGATATCCTGAAAAACACAAAAATGAAGCAAACGACCAGATTCAAGAACTATTGGATCAAGGTATCATTAAACATTCAACCTCTCCCTATAATGCTCCGATTTGGGTTGAACCTAAGAAAACAGATAAGATAGACAATAAAGAATGGAGAATAGTAATAGACTATAGAAAACTAAACAAGATTACAAAAGAAGATAAATTCCCGATCCCACTCATAGACGATATTTTAGATAAGATGGGACGTGCAAACTATTTTTCCACACTAGACCTAACGAAAGGTTTTTACCAAATTGAAATTGATCCTGAAGGCCATGACGAATGGATGCGTATGCCATTCGGTTTAAAAAATTCACCCGCAACATTTCAGCGGGTGATGAATGAAGTTTTAGACGATTACATTGGCAAAATATGCTACGTATACCTAGACGACATTATTATTTTCTCAGCTTCCCTTCAAGAGCATATGTACCACTTAAAATAAATATTTGAAAGATTATGAAAAGTTAATCTTAAAGTTTCACTAAACAAATGCGATTTTCTTAAAAAAGAAAGTGAATTTTTAGGTCATATAATCACGCCAGAAGGCATAAAACCAAACCCATCTAAAATTCAAACAATTAAAGATTTTCCCCTTCCAACTACGATTAAAGAAATACAATCGTAGTTGTATTTGGGAGATGGGTTGGAAAATTAAAAAGCAAGACGAATCTCATAAATTTGTATGAAACCCTGAGCACTGATTCAAGTTTTATTCTTATATCGTTTTCCTTTCCACTGTTCCTCTGCTGTCAATTTTCTTGCATCAGCAAGTAAGTTTATTTGTGTGTGTAGCCACAATATGTGTGGTGAGGCATTGCGACTTTGCGTCAATGTGTCCAGGCACACAGTCTTACTTTTTGTATATATATTAAGCTCCTTGAAGAAACAGATTTTTGCTTTGATTTGTAAATTATGAATTTCGCTTCCCAATCCAATAGACGATAGGTGCAAATTAAGTGCAAATTAAGATAGAAATTCGTTAGAAAAATCTCAATAGAAAGTTATAGGTACAAAGACTTGAATTATAATTATAATGGGTATAAAAGGGAAAAAATGTTATTTTGTTCAGCTACATATACCTATTACAGTTCAGGTTATAGATTCTTATCAACGAAACTAATCAAAAATGCCTTATAATGAAATTAAGGACTTTAAAATTAATGACCAAATATGTTTGTAGGTTTTTACATATACATATAAAGTATGTACTGCCGTTCTTAGCAAGAAAGCTACATCTCCATTTTCGTAGTTTTGAGATAAATGCATTTTACTGTTTTTGGTTTTCGCACCTTTAAATTAAATGTTTTTGAAAATTTTAAAAAGCTATTTGTTATTAAACATAATTATGTTATTTTATGTTATTTATGATTTTAAGATATAAAGGTTATTTGTTGGAGAAAATAGACTTGTGCCTCTTTTGCTAAGTAAAAATTCATAAGAAATGAAAATACGCCTTTTTTTTTGCTTAATGAAGACACCTACAAAATTGCTTTACATTTTAATCAACCCGAATTAAATAAGATGAACAACTTTTTTTAACTTTTTTTTAAACCAAAATAAAGATTTATTTATAATATAAAACTTAACAAGCATTAAATAAGCTTTTATCAAATAAAAAATTATAGATTAATTCATAATATAAAAAAGGAACAAACATAAACTTAACGAATTCATTATTATTGATTTTTTTAAATAGCTTTCATAGCATTATTCCGTTGAATTTTCGGGAAATGTCTTCCCGAAATCTAGCCGGTTTTCAGGTAAAATATCACTGAGTTTCTTAACAAATTCCTGTTGTGATGGAATACCACGCCTTAAGGCATTGAAATGCCACATTTTTTCACATTGGTCTTCAAAATTCTAAATCTGTATAATTACTGTCCAAATAGCTCTTTTTGTAAAACAATAAATAGTTATTGTCTTTTCACTCGAAAAAATTTTCGACTTTCATATTAATTACGTCGACTTTTCCGGAATTACTTTTTTGAATACAGTTCTTAAAATCTGTCATATCAGGAATTTTGTTCAAATTTCCTTGGATAAGGAATCCTATTCTAGCGTACACAATTTTATACAAATTAATATAGCACTTGCAAGGTTACCACAAAACAAAAAAGGTACAAGAACCAATAAAATCGTATAGCACTAAGCAAAAAAGGCACATTGGCAAGAAATTTTGGCTTATGTGCCCTTTTTGCCTAGTAAATGGAAGATAAGCCTTTCTTGCTTAGGAAAATAGCACAAAATGGAAATGTGCCCATTTTCATTCGTGATTTTGAGCCATTTCCAGTTGTAAATATGTTTTTTTTTTTACACAAAAATAAGACACCATTTAACGAATCCAAATATGCCTCTAACTCAATTGTTGAATTTTGGCGCTGGAGCCCTTTTTGCTTAGGGCGGCAGTGTAGATAGAGGCTTGTTGATTTTTTTTTTATTATATATTAACAGTTTTTATAAACTCGATACAGCTTTTTGTTGGCACTTGGTGGAAAATATATGTTGAAAGCATTATGTTAAATAAAACACTTGTTTAGTTTCCACTTATATCACAGTTTTTTTAATTAATTTATATCGACGCGTTTCGTCTTATTAGGACATCATCAGGAGACTATACATAGAATTAAAATAGTGCGTGCAAAGTACATTCCAATTTTTATATATTAACAATTTTTATAGATACCTATAGATATTATAACGCAAGTAATGCATTCTTGCCACATACTTACTCTTATACAATAACTTGCAAATGTCTAGTTGCAGAATAACTGGTGCTGCATACTCTTAGGTGTGGGGAAACGAAATTTTAAGGAACCTTACCGTTCGCGAGAAAGTTGAAAATAAAAATAACGTTATGAATACATGAAAGGTACAGTTAACAGACCCTTCCGATATTTTTTTACTCGCGACTATAGGTAGTTTAATGCAAGTTATGCATTCGTGTAGATTAAAAATTTTGAGATAACAATCAAACATGACATTACGATGATAGAGAAACATACATATTTGATTTATTGACAAAATTCTGTCTGTATGTATGTATTTTGGACTACAGTCTAAACGGTTTTTCCAATCGTATTATAATTTAGTATATAAGGTTTTTTGACATTCTTGAGGACTTTTTTCATTTTTTTTAGCTCAAATATTAACGGTACTTGTCATATAACCGCTAAGTGAAAGCTTATTTTTTCTCAAAAACGGCTCCAAGGATTTTTATGTAAAAAAAATCAGTGTGCTTTTGTAGATAAGCATTTTCATTCCATCTTTTGTTTTGCTAATTAGGAATTCTTTATTGCTAAAACAACGAGTTTCTTACCGCGATCCATCGTCTATTTCAAATACCTAGATATTTTTTAACCTACAATAATAATTCATTTTCTACCAAGCAATTGGTCAAGAAAATCTTAATTAACCTACAACAAAAATTGACTTGAACTTATGCTCAACTTACCTGAATACAAAAAATCACTTTTATTATATCCAAACAACAGCAGAAAACAACTTATGAGTCTAAATTTTCGTATCGTCACTTCAAGGTTTCATAACAACTAAAACCTTAACGCGCCTTTCTGACAGTTTAAATTTCCTAGGATAAGGAATCCTATTCTAACGTACACAATTTTATACACACAAATTTAGCTCAAATATTAACGGTACATGTCATATAATACATATAATCGCTAAGTGAAAGCTTATTTTTTCTCAAAAACGGCTCAAAGGATTTTTATGAAACAAAAATCAGTGTGCTTTTGTAAATAAGCAGATAAAATATAATGGTGGGTAGCTTCCATAGGACCGTTATTTTTATTCGACTTTCTCATGAAATGAACCGATTACAAACAAAATTTATATTTAGGAAAATATAGGTAGCCTAAGTTATTTAAATTTAAAATATTATCGAAACCTTCTTTTTCGTATTTTTAATAATTAAAATTTCTTTTTTGAAAAATCGATACTTTGAAAACGCGTAAGTGGTTTTTTGGTTAAATTTTGTTTTTAACTGAATATTATGTTTGTGCTAAAGTTTGCATTCTTTAATTATTTTGTTTTAATTTTTAACAAAAGTTGTTAAATAAAAACCGTTCCTACGATTTTGAAAAAAAATCACAATGTTTCACACTTTTTATGGAAATAAAATGGAGTTTAATTTTTTCCGCTGAAAATTCTTACGTACTTTTTTCGAACAGTTGAAAGTCGCAAAAATCGAAAAAAAAACTTTGAAGTTCTTCTTTTATTTGTAAAATTTTATTCGACGCTGTGACCGCCCATAAGAGCAAGTACTAATACATGCGATCCAGTAGTGCAATTCATTCATAAAAGAACATTCGCTAGGACCAGATATTTTTTATTTTCATATTTTAAAATTTTTCTATAAATTTGCTCAAAAGCTTCCTGTTGCTATACAAAAATCTCAGGCAATGGTTTTTTTGAAAAAATACAGAATTCGTTGTTGGTAGGAATAATCAGTTAGTCTATTGACTGCGATTTGAATTTTTATTTATTTTGTTTTGTTTTTTATTTTTTTTATAGGGAATACGAGCACTTATTTTATACATACATATATCAATGCCCGAAATTGGCTAGAATTCTTTAGGTTTTAAAATTTTTGTTTACTCAAGGAACGTTGCTGTTTGCAAAAAATACACAAACTTACTTCTTCTATATAAACGTCCTCGAAGAAACGGATTTTTGTTTAGAATTTTGCTTTCTTTTAGTAAACAAAGACCTTTTTGTAAAAATATAAGGATAAAAAAGGGATATACTATTATTTGCGTTTATTTGTATGTCAAGTTGCATTCTTTTTAATTATCCTTAGTTTTCTAATATTGCAAATATTTTGTTCAATTTACCTACATGTACCTATATGTATGTACATATTTTTTAATAACATATATCCTAATGTGTAGGTAATTCTGGATGATTGTTTTGTTAAAAATATATATTATGACACAGGCCGTATTTTTAAAAAAATTTATAGGTACCTAATGCATAGGTACTTGTTTAAGGCAAGTTATGCATTCATGCCCTTGCATACATACATACAATTCAAAAATTGCTGAAAATAATGTTGAAGGTATATATAATTCTAGCTGACCTACTCGGCTCTGCTCGCGGGTATACTAAACATTTTGTGGATCCCGATTAAAGCACAACATATCAGGTGCAACAGCACTAACATCACTTGGAAAAAGGTCGGTTGCGCAGGGAGGGGTTTCAAAGAAAACAAAAATGGTGCTTAACAGATTAAATGAGAACACTCTGGCATTGTTCTCATTTAATCTGTTGAGATAAAATAAGTATCGGGTTTTCCAATAGGGACTTGACAACTTTGAATTTAATTTTTTAACGCACCATTTCACTAATCATCGAACTGTCATTCAATTCAGTAAACTCAACATTTTCATCATGGTAAAGAACATGAGCGAGCATATGAACGAAGTCGAAATCAATTCAAAAATGTTTTGATTGTACTTCAAGCCGATAATAAAGTTTTTTGAAATATCTCAAATGGTTTCCGTTTTATTTAAAAAAAAGTTGTCAAGTCCTTATTCGAAAACCCTGTAATTTCTTGAACACTGCATAATAAGCCATGGTTAGGTTATGCCTCATGTAAAGAAATTCCATCTCTTAAAATTCATGAGATGAGAAGAGAAATCTGAAGAGAGCTGTGTTTTTTTGTGGTAATTGTTGAATTCAATTCAATATAAAATTCATTAAATTAATAAAAACCTTAACTTTCCGAAGATTCGAGCTGCTTCTGCTAGCAGCGCTTAAATTTTATTGTTCAGGAATATTTAATTTAATTTTAATATCACAATTTAATAACTTAATATAACCATAGACAAATTATTCATATAAAGAAAAGGGTCATTTCCAAGCTACCCAATATCTAGATGGCGCCACCTTGAAAATATACCTGATACTCAGATACATGCTGCAAAGCATTTTAGTTGAGGTATACTGTTGAGAAACATTAAGAATATTGGCAGGGAATGACGGAAACCAGTTCTTGATTCGTTCTCAGTAGGGTTTTTTATTTTTAAGCTCTGAACAGAGCACGGACTTGAGCCTGAGCAAATCGATTATGCTCTGAGCAGAGTATGATCAGAGCTTTCCGATCTAAAAAGAAACACACTTGAGCACTGAATTGTCATATTTTGTTAAATGTCAAATGAAATTAATTTGCTTACTTGTTGTTGAAGTTTTAAGTGTTTATTGAAAAGAAATTGAAAAAAAATGGATAAAGCAATTATTCTACGAGAAGCTTTCAATTTACGTATTTCATTATTTACCTTCAGAAGAACCAGCTATTTCGACCGACGCCATTTTGATGTTTGTTGTTTGTTCTTTCTTTCCAACAAAACAAGTCTTTTGTCAAAACACAAAAAACGAGTGAAGTTGGCCGCGCTCAGCCTTTTACTCCATGTGCCTAGTCATTTTATTCTGAGCTCATAGAGCGCGCTCCGATCGGGCTCCGATTGAAAAAATAAACACAAGATGAGCGCTCAGAATGCTCCGAGTTAAAAAAGAAACACAGATCTTTGAAGCTAAAAAGTGTGTCGAAAGCAGTGCTTGGGGATCGTGGGAAAATTCCCTTTTAGAGGGAATTTCAACCTCAAAAGAAAAAAGGGAAGTCTGTCCGATTTCGTGGGAATTCTGCCAATATAGGATTTTAATCCAAAAAATAGATAACCAAGATTTTATTTAATGTTTCACCACAGCAACTCGTTTCACCACAACAACTCATTCTGTCTAAAGCTAAAGTTTTCTTCTTTCTAGAATTCCGAATTCATTTTCGAGCATAATTTGATTCTTCCCAAACTCAGCTAACTTCGTGATGAATATGCTCATATGAGCGAGCAGGCACATTGCACACACAAACAAGGAAAAAATAATAACATTATTTTTTGACATTCTCTTTTCTTATTTTTTTCGAAATTGGAATAGCTATATCGCTTACGGCTAAAGAAAAAGAAGGAAAGCATGTGTAAATATCATAATCATAGAAAATGCTCATCTATCAACAAAAACATTTTGTGCAAAGTGGAAACAGAAAATTTGGTTACAATTTTAAAAGAACAATATTTTCTCTGTTCTTGTAGATGAGAGTACAGATATTGCGAATAAAAAAAATGTATGTATTTTGGTTCGTTATGTAGGACAAATTGATTGTCTTCCAATAACACAACTTTTAGATATAATAGAATTAGATGCAAAAGACCTGTCGGCTCAAAATATATATCTTCAATTTAAAAATTATTTATTGGATAAAGGTATTCCTTTTTCAAATTTGATTGGAATCACTTGTGATAACGCAGCAGTCATGATTGGGAAAAATAATTCTTTTGTGTCACGTCTTAAGGAAGATGTTCCAAACTTAATCTTGTTGAAATGCCTGTGTCACTCTGCGGCTCTAGTTGCTAGCTCTGCATGTGACAACATTCCAAAAGTCTGCCACAATCTTTTGCGAGATGTAGCAACATTTATTTCTGAAAGCAGCAAAACTGCAGCAGAGCTCATTGATTTTCAGAATTTCTTTGAAGTTGAATGCCGAAAAATACTAAAACCTGCTAAAACAAGATGGCTTTCCTTGCATTCTTGCATTGAAAGATTTTTAGAAAACTGTGAAGTTCTAAAACATTTTTTCTCTTAGAATCATTTAAAAAAAGGCGAAATAAGGCAAATGAAATATCAGAGCTATTACTTAGAAAGGATATTGAAATGTATTTACATTTCTTAAACTATGAATTTATTTTTTAATAAATTGAATGCTCTTTTTCAAGGAAAAAGTTTTTTGATTCATACTTTAACAGAAGAATGCAGAAAACTTATGTTTTCAATCGCTCAAAATTTCATAAGACCTGACAAATTAGAAAACATTGTTTACGATGAGGATGCCCAATGCAGTATGACTGACTGCGTTTTGCCTGTAGAAGACATATATTTTGGGCACAAATGTTAAGAATTATTCGAAGACAATTCAATTGACGAAACTATCATTATCGAGACAAAATTGTAAAAAAAATTATATAACGGCTTTTAATTAAATGAAAAAGCGATTTCCTCTAAAAAATCCTCTACTTTCATAGTTAGAGTTTCTAAATCCAAATGTAGCTCTTAATTTTGCAGATAGGGTAAACAGGAAAAATTTAACAAATCTAAACAAAATCTTCATTTGGAAACCAATAAAGTTGTATTTGAGTGGGGATCTCTTCGTAACTATTTTAAGGATTTGCAAAAGCAAAATCTTCTTTTATTAAGTGTCCAGGGCTTTTAGAATAAAATTTTAAATTTAAAAGGCGTTGACGGAGAATATGTATACCCAAATTTAAAAAAAATAAAAACCAAAAAACGAAACTGTATGAGTAATATTACACTAAACTCAATTTGTGTCTTTCGATCTGCTTTAGTTAACAAAAATCAAACTTGTATAGATTATGAGGTCGATGATCGCCACTTTAAGCTTTTTACAAACGATATATATAAAAACAATTAATGTAATTTATTTGATGTTATATGTACCATGAATGAATTCTAATATTTTTTGTTATTTTCAAACTAAACTGTTATTTATATTATTAATAAAAAAAACTCCTTAATTAAGGTGCTTAATGAAATTTTGTGTTTTAAATTCTCTACAATTACATATGTACTTATGTACACTGATCTGATTGCCGCATGATATAATCACGAAAACATTCCGTTTATCATTGAAGAAACTATTATATAAGTTGACATTTTTTGTTCATATTATTGAACACATAGGTATTCTTCAAAATTAGTAAAATAAAATGTTTACTTGCGATTATAGGTACTATAAAATTTAGGATTCCTGATTACAAAAAATTCAGATAATAATCAAACAGAAGTCTAAAAAAGTCAATGACATAAAATGTCCGTCTGGTTGTATAACGAGCTGCAGCCTAAACGGATTAAGCAATTGTCATCAAATGTGGTATGTGTGTATCTTTTTGCATTCCTCAGAGGTGAAATTGAAATTTTATGTATTAATAAACTGTTGTATATTTATAAACTATAAAAAATACCAAAATCTAAAAAAAAAACTTAAAATTAGAAACAGAATTTTATCAAAACCTACAATTTTAGAAATACTTTTTTCAAAAATTCTTTGTTATTTAAGACGTATGATCGCGTACGCGTACTTCATTTTTACTAAAAACGGTTAAGTGTTATGGTTTTGATACTTTTTATGAGTTTAAACTGTGTTATTTTCAACGTAAATGTTTTTTGTTTTTTGTCAAAGATCTTGCCTTCCAACGTAATAAGGCACGTAAATGTAAGTACATGCGACCCTTCGGTGCTAATTTATTTCAAATGCTATCTGAATTTGCATGCTATTCAAATAGATGTGTATTCACATGAATATTTTTGTTTTCGTTATGACAACAATTCTTCTATTTTGTGATTCCAAATACATATTCTAATAAACAAATAACGAAGATAGAAATTAGGGAGTTTTCAGAATGCGTCGATAACATTAATCTGGTCCCAAGTCACCTGAACACCCAATTTATAAAAATTAATAAAGCTATTGCCGCCATAAATCCCTTGCATGAATTATCTACAAAAACCGAAGCAATAAACTCGTTGTGTAACATGCTGTCAAGAATTGAAGCAACACTAGATACAAATGAATGCGGTGCAAGCAATAGGCATAGACTATTCATCCTCACATGATAAAATTATCAGTGATTCGTTAGCGCTTGCCGATGTGTTAATAAAGGAATCCACTGCCACCCGAATTGCTATTTCTAATATATCTGAGGAGTTGAGACGTTTACCTAACCATAATAGCTTACCTGAACCACCGACAATAAATAACAACAACAAATCGCTTCACATTGAGCTTCAAGACCTGGACTCCTCCTTCGAGCAAATTAACGTTGTCCATAATTGTCCATCCTCTCATACTTCCCCCACACAATTATCAACTATTACCTGGCAACCATCATCCAACTGTACAACCGCATCAACTTCGAATAACATCCAAAAAAACAAATCGATATACCCTGAATTGCAAGATCTGGAAACCCCTGCAGAACATTCCAATAATAATTCTTCAACCTCAAAATTTGGGACACTATGGACAAATCTGGAATGGAAAAACCGTCTTATGCGCTTCAGACATTCGAATGCTAATTCTGCATCTTATTTATATCTGCAATGCACTTCAAAAGAAGTAAATATATCTCGGCTACAGATGTTCTTCAACAAAAAATTCGGTATTTCAGATGTGTCTGTTCAATCATTATCGAAAAAGTCCCGGTCCTTCAAAGCCCAGATACCAACTAAGTACGAATGGCTCTTTCTTTAACCAGTCAATAATGTCCTGAAACAAGATGGCATTACAATTAAACCATGGATTAATAAATCATTTTTTGATTTTAGATTTAAGTCTACCTCTAAGTATGCTTCTCACTCCTATAATTACTTCCCCCCCCCCCCTAATAGCCACAATGAAAAACACTCACCTCCTGTCCTAACACGTCCTACCCCAGCTCCTGTTAAATCAAGTAAAGTTTCTTTCCTGAATGTAACTCCCAGAATATCTAATAAAACTAGTAATTCTTTCATTTTGTCCCGAGGCTCTAACCAATCGATTCCCGTCTCCTAAATATTCTAATTTCATCCATTCTCATACCCTTCACCCACTTCATAATCTTAATCCTCAAAATATTTCTGATTCTCCTCTGAATGAAAGTAATATTTTGCGCTCTGCTCAACACAATATTGCCGGTAGTAAGAAATCTTCCTATCTCCCTCACAATTTTCTTAATCCTCTATTCCCACCAACTGTCAAAATGACCAAAAAATTCGCTGACCTAAACGATGATGGACGCTATGTTATATCTCGCCTTAGAAATCCCCGCATCTATGCGAACGTACGTTTGTATTTAGCATACCCTCATGATAAACATGACTCTATCTGTGTTGATGGTGTTACGAGAACCAACGTAATGGTATCCATACATAAAGAAGGTCTTCCAACTAATTTGAATGATCTGTTAAGAATTTTTACCCTGTACCACAAGATTATTTCTAATTTCACACCTTCCGATGTTGAAAAGGATCTTTCGGCTTACGCTTCCTACATTAACTCTAAACGCAATAATAATCCCTTTCGTTCCTAACAACCATATTACAATCCCACCGAGACCTCAAATTGTATCTATCTATTACCAAAATGTTAGAGGACTACGCACTAAAAGCTCGAATGTTTACCTAAACTCACAAAAACTTCCTTTCGACGTATTTGCCCTCACTGAAACAAACCTTACACCAGACTTTCATAACAACGAGTTCTTCAATTCTGACTTCAATGTATTCCGAAAGGATGTTTTGATATCTAATGCTAGTCCTAATATAAATCAGCTTGGTAACTCTTATCCCGGACGTGGTGTTTTGTTGGCACTTCATTCCAATCTCGATTCTTCCCTGATTACTATTCCCAACACAGCTAACCTTAAACTTATTTGTGTTAAGATCTGTGTATCTAAACGTTCCCTCTACATTTCGTGCTGTTACATTCCACCTGCCCAACCTTCAACTGAATATCTGCTTCTTGTTAATGCAATTGATCATGTTGTAAATCTTTCTCATCCCGATGATGACATATTAATCGTTGGTGATTTTAATCTTTCACGTTTAAATTGGGAAGTATCTGACGATGAGATTTATTTCATTTCGTCTAATGCCAGTTCCTAAAAAGAAACTCTTTTTACTGACCGCCTTCTTTCTTCTAATCTTGTCCAAATGAGTGGTGTAAAAAACTGTTTGCAAAGACAATTAGATCTGATTTTCTCATCCGACGCTCATAACACTGAAGTCAGCCAAAGTCACCATATCCTTTCAAAGATCGACAATTATCACCCCCCATTTCCCTTACTTTTGCTTTTGAATGTGGTTATATCCTACCGTACTCCCTCAGGCCGCAATGCTTTAACTTTCATAAAGCAAACTTCGATAAACTAAACGAACTTATTAGTAAAATTAACTTTGATTTCATATCCAACGACTCTAACATAGAAGTTATGATCGCCACCTTCTATGAAAAGATCCAAACTTGTTTTTCTCAATCGATCCCTCTACTGCCTCAGAAAAGTTTAACTTCCTCCCCTTCGTGGTATACCAAAGAACTCCGCTCACTTAGAAATAGACGGAATAAACTCTGGAAACAATACCTCTGTTCGAAGTCGAATCATGACTTCAACAACTATGTCTTAGTTTATAACAACTTTTCCAATTTGAGCGAGTCTTTATACGCCAGTCATCTTATCCAAACCCAATCGGATTTAATCTCGAGTCCTAAGCACTTTTTCAAATGAAGTTGATGCGATTGCAACTGACTTCAGTAAAGCATTTGATAAAGTCTCCCATAACATTATCATCTTTAAATTTAAATCCTATGGCTTCCCGCCGTTACTTTTATCTTGGATTCAATCGTATTTAATTGATCGTTGATATACTGTCCTTTTTAGATCCTGCAGCTCCAACCCTATCTGTCCTACATCAGGGGTCCCTCAAGGAAGTCATTTAGGTCCTCTGATTTTTCTACTAACCATTAATGATGTGGATCTTATCCTTGAAGGATCAGACCTTCAGATTTATGCTGACGACATGCGTATTTCAAAACATATTAAAGGCATGGCCGATTTCCGTTTACTTCAGGATGACCTAAACAATTTCCATACTTGGTGATAGTCAACTCAATTTTCGAGCCCACTATGATAATATTATTAATAGAGCTAACTCTACTCTAGGTTTCGTAAAACGCTGGTCAAAAGAATTCTCTGATCCCTATGTTACTAAGTCTCTGTATGTCACGTTTGTTAGACCTCTTCTTGAGTACGCCTCCGTAGTATGGTCTCCGTATCACCATGTTCACATTAAACGTATAGAAGCCATTCAACGCAGATTCATTCGCTCTTCCTTGCGCGGCCTTTCCTGGAATGACCCATATAATCTTCCTCCTTATGAAAACCGTTTAAAATTAATAAATTTACAAACTCTTAGTAGACGTCGTGATAATGCTGATATAATGTTTGCACACCCACTTTTGAATGGAGTCATTGATAGCGAAGGTCTACTTAATAAATTCAAACCGAATTCTCGTATTCGTCATTTGAGGAACAATCCCCTCTTTTGTCCCTTTCCATCGTACTGAATATGGCCAAAATGAACCAATTACTAGAATGATTAGAACAGTAAACAATTCCAACATTTTTGATTTAAACCTCTCAAAATCCTCTCTCAAACTAGCTCTTCAATCTTAATCTTCCTCTTTTTATCCTCATCTTTTTTCTTCACCTTAGCTTTAAGATTTAATTGTTATCTAGTTTTAAGATATTATGTGCTTGTACTAAGCGGAATAAATAAATTGCAAATACAGGGAGGAAAACCAAAAGCTTTTAGCTTAAACAAGATTAGTTTGTGGCTTAGTTGCTCAAATGCTTTTGAGAATCAGTGTAAATGCAGTCAACTTCATAACCTTTTTCTAATGCATTTAAACATTTGTGGGAGAACCTAAGAAGGTTGGTAACAGTTGATCTGTGCCTTACGAATCCGTGCTGTTGTTCATTGTTCATTAATTACATCGATTAATAAGTACATAATCATAAATATTAAAATAAAATTACTGGTGGTGATGCTGTGGTGGTTGCGAATGCTGTTGCTGCTCCAACATTCGTTGGCGGAGTCAGGTCTAATTTCTTAATAGAATTTTTTGACGAAACGGAAAGCAAATTCGAACGCTGGTTGCAAGGTCTTGAAGGAGCGTTTACAATCTTTTCTGTCACAGATCCAGTGATGAGACTTAATTATGTGCTGCATTACATTGGACCAAATACATTCGACCTGCTTTGTGATGGAATCTCCCCTGAGGAACCTGAAAGGAAGACCTATCATGAAATAGTCCATGCACTCAAGAAACATTATAATCCACAACCTTTAGAAGTTGCCGAGTACTATAAATTTCACCATTGTGAGCAGGTGGAGGGAGAATCTGTTCGTGAGTACGTAGCCATACTGCGAAAAATGGCCATACATTTCAATTTTGGTTCGTATTTGACAACGAAACTAACTCGTTTCTGGGATTCGAGATAAGCGCATCAAGGACCAATTGTTGGAGACTAAAGACCTCACGTTCGAGAGGGCAGTTCAAATTTCTACGAGCCTAGAAATGTCACAACAAAATTCGACTCAGCTAAACGAGACAGCAATTCATAAGACATCAGAACATTCCATAAATTAACACAAAAAAGAATGGTATGTTAAGATTCAGAACTACCAGAAGACGATGAACAACAACTATCAACACTCATCAGAGAACTCACAAATGTCAAATTTAAATAGAGGCCAAAGCCAAAAACAAATACACTGCTTCCGTTGCCACCGACGGCCCCCACCACGCGAACAAATGCTCTCACATAAATACTATTTGTAACTACTGCAAAATTCGCGGTCATCTCTCTAAAGTGTGTCTTAAGAAATACAAATATAATAAAAAAAATACTACAATTAACCACTTAGAAGATGATTTCAAATCGAGCAGTGAAGAACCAATTGTATATTAACACATTAGGTGAGAGTAGAGTAATGATTTTACAAACAAATTGTGGATTCACGTGTTTATTGAAAATAAATTAATTAAATGGAAATTGATAGCGGGGCCGGCGTATCGGTAATAAGTTACAATGAATTTTGTAAGAATTTTAGTGATATTCCTATTAAAAGTATCTACTAACATTAAGTTAAATACATGTAATAATTCTTCTCTAAATGTTTTAGGTGTTGCTGAAGTTGTTGTTGCTCCACAGAATTTAAACATAGAAAAGATATAACAGATGTACATTTTTGAGTCAAATAAACACGCACTATTCGGAAGAGAGTGGTTGTATGCATTTAAAGGTTTACCATTGATGGAGATGTTCCATGAAGCACGCGATACAAAACCAGGTAAATAAACCAAATATTAATGTTCAACTCAGCTCCAAAGTTTCATATTCGCCACCTGAACTGTTATAATTAATACAAAAATATAGTATTATATTTGGTGAAAATGTAGGCGAAATTAAGGGACAACCGTTTTCAAAACCTATTCTCTTTAAACATAGACCGGTACCATTCGCGCTTCGTGACTCTATCGCGAAAGAAATAAATAATTTAGTTGATCAGGGTGTTCTTATTCGTGTTGACCACAGTGATTGGGTAACTCCAATTGTGCCGATCGTAAAGGCAAATGGAAAAATACGCATCTGCGGAGATTTTGAAATCACATTGATTAAAAGTATGGTCGCGATTGAACATCCTCTCCCCACAATAGACGAGCTTTTTCAAGCAATGAATTGTGGTGATAAATTTCCGAAGGTTGACCTTCGCCTTGCTTATTTGCAATGGAAAGTGAGAGATGAGGATCAGGAAAAATTAACTTTGTCTACGTTTTTGGGTCTGTTTAAATGTAAGCGTCTGTGTTATGGTCTTAGTTGTGCACCTGCAAAATGGAAGAAGAAAATAGAAGAAATACTTGCTGGGATCGAAGGTGTAGGAGTTTTCACTGACGACATTTGTGTTACAGGTCCGGATACACATCTTGCAAGGTTAGAAACAGTATTTTCGCGGTTGTTTTCCTTCGGATTACGTGTAAATTCTGAAAAATCGCATTATTTTCAAGACTCGATTGAGTACTTCGTTTTTAAGATTTATAAAAACGGAATACATAAAACCGAAGCGATTTTTAAGGCTCCTCGCCCTACAAATGTTTCTGAGGTCCGATCCTCAGGCCAGCCGAGAGGGGGGGGGGGGGTAACGGGTAGATTTCCCCCCGGGTCCGGAGTTTTTCGAGGGCCCGGATTTCTTCAAAGGCTCACGTAAATTACTTAAAATACCTATGTACTTAATTTTTTTTATTTTTTTATGTATAAACTTTTTCTAGAAACGCGATGTGGAATTTTTTTTGCAAAATGTTTAAAAAAATCTATATACCTGATATTTTCTGTCCATCGTTGATGGTGTTTTCGTTTGCACCGACTCACTATGGAAAATGGTTCGCCTGTACTCTAGTTGGTCTTGTGTATTGACCGTGGTCCGCGGCGTGTCGGCGCATGAAAGGTAGCGATGAAGGGTTGTGTGGGTTTTGTTGTTGCGCTCGCTTCCATAAGACACCTGGTCGAATAATGATTTTTGGTGGCGCCGCCGCCGGAGCGTTGCTCAACTCGGTGCACTTATTTTTACGGTACAAATAGGCTAATGTGCTTGCACTCGAAGACATAACTATGTGTTTGCCCGTGTTATGGATATATGCGAATTTGTAACGCACTATGTTATGTATTTCCGCAGACCGCAGAAATATCTAACATATGATGCGTTCTATTTTCTATTTCTATTGTTACTAGCTGCGAGTATTTGACACAGAGTGGACACGAAAAAGTTTCTTGGTTAAAAGTTTAAATAAAAACGAATGCAAGGTTGGCTTAATCCGTTTAGTTTTCTGGCCTTTACCAATTGATCGTATTGACAATTTACAGCAGTAAGTATACTTCATGACTTCAAATGAAAATTTTTTCGTAATTTTTGCATTTTTCCAAAATGACGTTTTTGTCGTAAAATATTTAAAGTTGTGTGTTTTGTGCTGTGTGTTTTTTTTTATTAATACGTTAAGCGTTAACATTACAATATTTTGATTTTACTGTACTAACCTAAATATCTTAATTCTAAGTTTATTTTGCATACACATTTTCATTGCCTTTGAAAAAAGTTGTTAAGACTCATGACCATTATTTTGTTGAAAAATGTTATTAAGATTCATTACCATTATGTTGTTTAATAGAGTTTTACAATGCAAATTTAACGTCCGAACTTTCTTATTTAAATTTTTTGTATAAAAATTGATTTTTTAATAGTTTCCACCGTGAACTATCATCATAAACCAGGGAGTTTAAAACTGAAAGAACGAATGGAGTGAGAACAGAAACTGGTAGAAGCACACAAATCCCAAAAGGCTCTTGAAGTTTTTAATTTGTGTTCAAAAAAAGAGCCGGATCGTAGGACTGCAAATGACATTGGTGCGACGAATACGAATAATTCTTCAAATTACCGTTCTGATAACGCCGTGAGTGCTGCTGAGCCATCATTTGCAAATACTGATACTGTGAAGTTCATTGCCCTCACCGAGAATATCGACGATATCGTGAGTGGAAGTATACAAAATATTGACGATCATACATTGACAAATCAAACCACTGAAGTTACACTTGAACATCTCGATGAAGGTAATCTTGAAGATCAGTGAAAATACTTTAAACAGATCACACCTATGCACTTATGCAGACCTGATGGTAATTCGAAATCAGCAACTGCCAACACACGTGTACGTCTACACTGTTCAACACAGGCCAGCTGTTTTGGCATTAAGTGAAACTCAGGTTGGAGCAAATACTGATTTATCAGAATTTGCTCTACATGGGTATAGCTTGGTGCCATTACTCTTTTCTCATCATGGTCTCGTGGTCTATGTTAGGAATGATATTGCTTGCCAGAGCCTTCCCCAATATGGGCAATGTTCCAACACGGACTTTAACTTCTTATGGCTCAAATTCACTGTCCGCAAGCATGTCATTCATTATTGTTTTATTTACAGGAGTCCAAATCTTGACAGTAATTCGACTTGTAACGAGTTTGATGCGCTGTCTGATTCCATCTCGAAAATTGTTTCCCTTTGTCCTCGCACTGAAATCGTTATTGCGGGCGATTTCAATGTACACAATTCCAACTGGCTCCGCTATTCTGGTCAGACAACACCCGAAGGAAGGTATGTCGAGCTCTTTGCCGGGTTACATCACCTTACCCAACTGATCGATGTGCCAACGCGTATACCGGATGTTGCTGGGCAAGCAGCCCATACTCTTGACTTGTTTCTTACTTCTCACCCTGATAAATATACCATTAGTGTAACTTCTCCATTTGGCACTTCAGACCATTGTATCATTTCAGCTAATTTCTCATCCCCCACCCATCCAGTTAAAGAAAAACTTCCCACCAGGACCGTTTGGCAATACGAGAAAGCCAACTGGGACGGCCTGAATTTCTTTTTCCGAAACTTTAACTGGTCACTATGCTTCCTCGATAGTGACATTGATGCCAGTGCTGAAATGATCACAAATGTGATTCTTCTAGGGATGCGTGCTTTTATTCCTAACAGAGTAAAAAGCATCAAACCTAAAGAAAAGTCTTGGTTTAATTCTGAGTGTAAAGAAGCTATCAGGCTCAAAGAAGTAAGTTTCCGATCTTACAAAGCCAACCCTACAGAGGAAAATCGGAAAAAGCACAAACAAGAAAGGAACTCATGCAACTCCGTTATAGAAAGAACCAAATTTTTGCATGACCAAAAATTACGGCAAAAAATTCTGCAGTGTCCCAAAGGCAGTAAAAATTTTTGGTCATTTGTAAAAAATATAAAAAACTCCTCGGTTCCAACGCTCATCGACAATAACAAACCAATTGTTTACTCTTCAGAGAAGGCAAACTTGCTCGCCGCCCATTTCGCTGCCAGCTCCACGCTGCCTCAAAGCAACGTTGCCCCTCCTGTACTTGAGAATGTAAATTTTTCCATGGGACACATTTTTTTCCGCACTCGTACAGTAGCAAGAGTTCTCAAAGATCTCGATATACACAAATCCGCTGGCCCGGATGGTATACCCCCGATTCTTCTGAAGAGGTGTTCTTCCACACTGGCAAAGCCACTGCGTAAGCTTTTCCATCGCTCCTACTCTTCTGGAATCTTTCCTAGAAGATGGAAAACAGCATTTGTCCAGCCTGTCCCTAAGAAAGGTGACCCATCCTCCCCCTCCTCCTACCGACCCATAGCACTGACATCCCTTCTTTCTAAGGTCATGGAAACACTGATTAACCGTCAGCTTAAGGAATATCTCGAAGATCGTAAGCTTCTCCATGACCGTCAGTATGGCTTCCGCAGCAACCGTTCCACTGGTGATCTGATGGCATATCTCACCGAACAGTGGAACAAATCTTTACATCGCTTTGGTGAAAGTAAGATTATTGCTCTTGATATCTCCAAGGCATTTGATAGAGTTTGGCATGAAGCTCTCTTATCGAAAATGCGTGCTTTTGGGATCGATAATACTCTTGTTCGTTGGATTAGAAGCTATCTTCTGGACCGTTCAATACAAGTTGTATTGGACGGATTCAAGTCTGATTCCCATAAAATAAATGCTGGTGTGCCCCAGGGCTCTGTTCTGTCTCCGACTCTTTTCCTCATTTTTATAAATGATCTTCTGTCTGTTACTTCTAATCCACTTAATTGTTTTGCTGACGACTCTACCCTCAGCTTTTCATATTCGTTCGATAATTCACGTCCTTCGCCTTCGGACGTACAATTGCAACGGTGCCGTATGTCAAGCTCATTAAACTCCGATTTATACAGCATTGTCAAATGGGGTAATAGAAATCGTGTGAGGTAGGTGAGAGTAGAGTAATGATTTTACAAACAAATTGTGGATTCACGTGTTTATTGAAAATAAATTAATTAAATGGAAATTGATAGCGGGGCCGGCGTATCGGTAATAAGTTACAATGAATTTTGTAAGAATTTTAGTGATATTCCTATTAAAAGTATCTACTAACATTAAGTTAAATACATGTAATAATTCTTCTCTAAATGTTTTAGGTGTTGCTGAAGTTGTTGTTGCTCCACAGAATTTAAACATAGAAAAGATATAACAGATGTACATTTTTGAGTCAAATAAACACGCACTATTCGGAAGAGAGTGGTTGTATGCATTTAAAGGTTTACCATTGATGGAGATGTTCCATGAAGCACGCGATACAAAACCAGGTAAATAAACCAAATATTAATGTTCAACTCAGCTCCAAAGTTTCATATTCGCCACCTGAACTGTTATAATTAATACAAAAATATAGTATTATATTTGGTGAAAATGTAGGCGAAATTAAGGGACAACCGTTTTCAAAACCTATTCTCTTTAAACATAGACCGGTACCATTCGCGCTTCGTGACTCTATCGCGAAAGAAATAAATAATTTAGTTGATCAGGGTGTTCTTATTCGTGTTGACCACAGTGATTGGGTAACTCCAATTGTGCCGATCGTAAAGGCAAATGGAAAAATACGCATCTGCGGAGATTTTGAAATCACATTGATTAAAAGTATGGTCGCGATTGAACATCCTCTCCCCACAATAGACGAGCTTTTTCAAGCAATGAATTGTGGTGATAAATTTCCGAAGGTTGACCTTCGCCTTGCTTATTTGCAATGGAAAGTGAGAGATGAGGATCAGGAAAAATTAACTTTGTCTACGTTTTTGGGTCTGTTTAAATGTAAGCGTCTGTGTTATGGTCTTAGTTGTGCACCTGCAAAATGGAAGAAGAAAATAGAAGAAATACTTGCTGGGATCGAAGGTGTAGGAGTTTTCACTGACGACATTTGTGTTACAGGTCCGGATACACATCTTGCAAGGTTAGAAACAGTATTTTCGCGGTTGTTTTCCTTCGGATTACGTGTAAATTCTGAAAAATCGCATTATTTTCAAGACTCGATTGAGTACTTCGTTTTTAAGATTTATAAAAACGGAATACATAAAACCGAAGCGATTGTTAAGGCTCCTCGCCCTACAAATGTTTCTGAGGTCCGATCCTCAGGCCAGCCGAGAGGGGGGGGGGGGGGGGGGGTAACGGGTAGATTTCCCCCCGGGTCCGGAGTTTTTCGAGGGCCCGGATTTCTTCAAAGGCTCACGTAAATTACTTAAAATACCTATGTACTTAATTTTTTTTATTTTTTTATGTATAAACTTTTTCTAGAAACGCGATGTGGAATTTTTTTTGCAAAATGTTTAAAAAAATCTATATACCTGATATTTTCTGTCCATCGTTGATGGTGTTTTCGTTTGCACCGACTCACTATGGAAAAGGGTTCGCCTGTACTCTAGTTGGTCTTGTGTATTGACCGTGGTCCGCGGCGTGTCGGCGCATGAAAGGTTGCGATGAAGGGTTGTGTGGGTTTTGTTGTTGCGCTCGCTTCCATAAGACACCTGGTCGAATAATGATTTTTGGTGGCGCCGCCGCCGGAGCGTTGCTCAACTCGGTGCACTTATTTTTACGGTACAAATAGGCTAATGTGCTTGCACTCGAAGACATAACTATGTGTTTGCCCGTGTTATGGATATATGCGAATTTGTAACGCACTATGTTATGTATTTCCGCAGACCGCAGAAATATCTAACATATGATGCGTTCTATTTTCTATTTCTATTGTTACTAGCTGCGAGTATTTGACACAGAGTGGACACGAAAAAGTTTCTTGGTTAAAAGTTTAAATAAAAACGAATGCAAGGTTGGCTTAATCCGTTTAATTTTCTGGCCTTTACCAATTGATCGTATTGACAATTTACAGCAGTAAGTATACTTCATGACTTCAAATGAAAATTTTTTCGTAATTTTTGCATTTTTCCAAAATGACGTTTTTGTCGTAAAATATTTAAAGTTGTGTGTTTTGTGCTGTGTGTTTTTTTTTTATTAATACGTTAAGCGTTAACATTACAATATTTTGATTTTACTGTACTAACCTAAATATCTTAATTCTAAGTTTATTTTGCATACACATTTTCATTGCCTTTGAAAAAAGTTGTTAAGACTCATGACCATTATTTTGTTGAAAAATGTTATTAAGATTCATTACCATTATGTTGTTTAATAGAGTTTTACAATGCAAATTTAACGTCCGAACTTTCTTATTTAAATTTTTTGTATAAAAATTGATTTTTTAATAGTTTCCACCGTGAACTATCATCATAAACCAGGGAGTTTAAAACTGAAAGAACGAATGGAGTGAGAACAGAAACTGGTAGAAGCACACAAATCCCAAAAGGCTCTTGAAGTTTTTAATTTGTGTTCAAAAAAAGAGCCGGATCGTAGGACTGCAAATGACATTGGTGCGACGAATACGAATAATTCTTCAAATTACCGTTCTGATAACGCCGTGAGTGCTGCTGAGCCATCATTTGCAAATACTGATACTGTGAAGTTCATTGCCCTCACCGAGAATATCGACGATATCGTGAGTGGAAGTATACAAAATATTGACGATCATACATTGACAAATCAAACCACTGAAGTTACACTTGAACATCTCGATGAAGGTAATCTTGAAGATCAGTGAAAATACTTTAAACAGATCACACCTATGCACTTATGCAGACCTGATGGTAATTCGAAATCAGCAACTGCCAACACACGTGTACGTCTACACTGTTCAACACAGGCCAGCTGTTTTGGCATTAAGTGAAACTCAGGTTGGAGCAAATACTGATTTATCAGAATTTGCTCTACATGGGTATAGCTTGGTGCCATTACTCTTTTCTCATCATGGTCTCGTGGTCTATGTTAGGAATGATATTGCTTGCCAGAGCCTTCCCCAATATGGGCAATGTTCCAACACGGACTTTAACTTCTTATGGCTCAAATTCACTGTCCGCAAGCATGTCATTCATTATTGTTT
This sequence comes from Platycheirus rosarum, assembly GCA_963971375.1. Classification (NCBI taxonomy): domain Eukaryota; kingdom Metazoa; phylum Arthropoda; class Insecta; order Diptera; family Syrphidae; genus Platycheirus; species Platycheirus rosarum. The sequence continues at coordinate 140,869,129 of OZ020507.1, read as the reverse complement.
TATTTACAGGAGTCCAAATCTTGACAGTAATTCGACTTGTAACGAGTTTGATGCACTGTCTGATTCCATCTCGAAAATTGTTTCCCTTTGTCCTCGCACTGAAATCGTTATTGCGGGCGATTTCAATGTACACAATTCCAACTGGCTCCGCTATTCTGGTCAGACAACACCCGAAGGAAGGTATGTCGAGCTCTTTGCCGGGTTACATCACCTTACCCAACTGATCGATGTGCCAACGCGTATACCGGATGTTGCTGGGCAAGCAGCCCATACTCTTGACTTGTTTCTTACTTCTCACCCTGATAAATATACCATTAGTGTAACTTCTCCATTTGGCACTTCAGACCATTGTATCATTTCAGCTAATTTCTCATCCCCCACCCATCCAGTTAAAGAAAAACTTCCCACCAGGACCGTTTGGCAATACGAGAAAGCCAACTGGGACGGCCTGAATTTCTTTTTCCGAAACTTTAACTGGTCACTATGCTTCCTCGATAGTGACATTGATGCCAGTGCTGAAATGATCACAAATGTGATTCTTCTAGGGATGCGTGCTTTTATTCCTAACAGAGTAAAAAGCATCAAACCTAAAGAAAAGTCTTGGTTTAATTCTGAGTGTAAAGAAGCTATCAGGCTCAAAGAAGTAAGTTTCCGATCTTACAAAGCCAACCCTACAGAGGAAAATCGGAAAAAGCACAAACAAGAAAGGAACTCATGCAACTCCGTTATAGAAAGAACCAAATTTTTGCATGACCAAAAATTACGGCAAAAAATTCTGCAGTGTCCCAAAGGCAGTAAAAATTTTTGGTCATTTGTAAAAAATATAAAAAACTCCTCGGTTCCAACGCTCATCGACAATAACAAACCAATTGTTTACTCTTCAGAGAAGGCAAACTTGCTCGCCGCCCATTTCGCTGCCAGCTCCACGCTGCCTCAAAGCAACGTTGCCCCTCCTGTACTTGAGAATGTAAATTTTTCCATGGGACACATTTTTTTCCGCACTCGTACAGTAGCAAGAGTTCTCAAAGATCTCGATATACACAAATCCGCTGGCCCGGATGGTATACCCCCGATTCTTCTGAAGAGGTGTTCTTCCACACTGGCAAAGCCACTGCGTAAGCTTTTCCATCGCTCCTACTCTTCTGGAATCTTTCCTAGAAGATGGAAAACAGCATTTGTCCAGCCTGTCCCTAAGAAAGGTGACCCATCCTCCCCCTCCTCCTACCGACCCATAGCACTGACATCCCTTCTTTCTAAGGTCATGGAAACACTGATTAACCGTCAGCTTAAGGAATATCTCGAAGATCGTAAGCTTCTCCATGACCGTCAGTATGGCTTCCGCAGCAACCGTTCCACTGGTGATCTGATGGCATATCTCACCGAACAGTGGAACAAATCTTTACATCGCTTTGGTGAAAGTAAGATTATTGCTCTTGATATCTCCAAGGCATTTGATAGAGTTTGGCATGAAGCTCTCTTATCGAAAATGCGTGCTTTTGGGATCGATAATACTCTTGTTCGTTGGATTAGAAGCTATCTTCTGGACCGTTCAATACAAGTTGTATTGGACGGATTCAAGTCTGATTCCCATAAAATAAATGCTGGTGTGCCCCAGGGCTCTGTTCTGTCTCCGACTCTTTTCCTCATTTTTATAAATGATCTTCTGTCTGTTACTTCTAATCCACTTAATTGTTTTGCTGACGACTCTACCCTCAGCTTTTCATATTCGTTCGATAATTCACGTCCTTCGCCTTCGGACGTACAATTGCAACGGTGCCGTATGTCAAGCTCATTAAACTCCGATTTATACAGCATTGTCAAATGGGGTAATAGAAATCGTGTGGAGTTTAATGCTTCGAAAACTCAATGCTGTCTTCTGTCGTTAAAGCTAAACATTCCCCCAATGCCATTGTCCATGAATGGCACGTACATCGAAGAAACCGAAAAGCTCTCAGTACTCGGTATGTGTGTCAACGACGACCTCCGTTGGAACGACCATATATTTGAGATCGCTAAGAATGCTGCAAAGTGCTTAGGTTTTCTGTATCGGTGTAAGAAGTACTTTTCCCCATCTGATCTGGCTACAATTTATAAAGCGTTTATACGCCCTAAACTCGAGTATAACTCCCACCTCTGGGCAGGTGCTTCGCAAACATCGCTTCACCTGCTTGATAGAATACAAAATCGAGCGTTAAGATTGATAGGTAATAGAACTGCCGCTGAAACAATTGCCCCACTCGAACACCGACGCAATGTTTCATGTCTTTCCTTATTTTATCGTTTCTTTTACAAAAAATGTTCACTCGAAGTAGCCAGTTGCATTCCTCCCCTTAAAAGTTTCTCCCGTAATACTCGTCTCGCAAGGAATGCTCAGTTCACCCTTGAGCCTAATTTCGGACGTACCGTGAAATATAGGGATTCTTTTTTTAGCCGAACGACACGAATCTGGAATAGTTTACCCGGCGGGATTTTCCCTTGCCATTTTGATCTGCAAACATTCAAAACCAATGTTAATCGGCACCTCCTATCTCTCCCCTCCCTATCTTCGTAATGCCCGCGCAGTGTGTTCTACATTAAAAGGGAAACACATAATCCCTTGTGCGCGCGTTAATTATAAAAAAAAAAAAAAAAAAAAAAAAAACATGAGAACAGGAAAGATCATATTCTATGTTATATTAAGTGGCGTGAATTGGAAATGCGAAAACGGAAGGACTGTACTATAAATATGGTCATGTGTGAACAAATCGCGAGCGAAACCTCTTTCACGTATTTTGTGCAGCTCACAGCTTGAATTTAATAGGAGTAGAGTCTGCTGAAAGCTGCACCTCAGCAATCACTTTTTTCAGTGTTGTCCAGAAGTGCTATAACATCTGCAGTAGTATTCTGCAGCGATATGAGATTCTAAAAAAATAGAATATCTTTTTCACTCCTCACTACTTGTCAAAAGCACGAGGGTATTCTAGAATCGACGCTGTCAAACCATTTGTACGAAATCTCTCTGGATTGAGAAATGCGTTACAGGATATGCAAAAACTGAATTGGACCTCAGAAACTCTCAGTGATCTCAGTGGATGCATCAAATACTTGTGCAAATTTGAATGTGTTTTGATGGCATCTATTTGGTTCAAAATTCTTGATGGCATCAATGATACAAATCTTGTACTGCAGGCCAGAGGCGCTACCATTGACATTGAAGTACAAAATCTCGCCAGCCTCCTCGAAGATTTGCAGGTTTTGCGAAATCAGTGGAATCTCATATTGCATTTATGGATAAGTATACTGTTGACGTGACTCAAGAATTATCAACGGAAATTATTCCTCTAAAAAAACATTTATGCAGCAAATTTCTTGCCTGGTCTTCCTCCTTTTGAATTATTGAATGACATCACTTCGAAGAAATTGGACACACTTTTTCCAAACTTTTGTATAACTTTGCGCATTTTCTACATTGCGCATACATTACCTATATCAGAAGCCAGTGCTGAGAGATCTTTTAGCGCACTCGCAAGCATCAAAAATTATCATTGTTCCTGTTCAGCCCAAACAAGAATATCAGGATTAGCAACACTTTGCCTGGAATCGGAATTGGCTAGAAAAATTGATTTTGATGCCGTGATCAACGTTTTTGCCTCGACCAAAGCAAGAAAAGCTTGCATTGCCGATGCACAGCAATAACCAAAGAAAACACAAATAATGATTAATTAAAGTTAATATTTAAGCTAGTTTTTAAGAGTTTTGTTGTCAAGCATAAGGTATAGCTAAGTTAATGAATAAAACACAATTAACAAAAAAAAAACACCGAAAACAGAAATTTTAATTTAATGATTTGATATAAATACATATTTCATGAATAAAGTTTGATTTGATTTTAACCAAGTTTTCTATGAGTTATAAGATCGATTTTAATTTATGGTTTTGCAATTTTTTTTAAGAACTACCTCCGGGCCCGGAAATTCTGTCGGCGGCTCTGCCGATCCTTATTAGGTCTAGTTAATTATTATAGACTATTTTTTTTATAAGTTTTCAGAGATTCTTGAATCAGATGGCTCTGATAGACTTATACAGTTTGCTTCACAAACTTTATCAAACTCGCAGCTTAAATGGTCTCAAATTGACAAAGAGGCTTACGCAATAATATACGGTGTTAAGAAATTCTATCAATTTCTTTACGGCCGTCATTTTATTCTCTATACAGATCATAAGACACTAGTACATATTTTTTCGGCTGATAAAAGCTTGCCGCATATGTCTGCTACGCGTATGCAACACTACGCTTTTTATTTGCAAGCATGGATGGTTGTCCCTTAATTTCGCCTACATCTTCACCAAATATTCCACTATATTTTTGTATTTATTTTGGTGGCGAATAAGAAACTTTAGAGCTGAGTTGAACATTAATATTTTGTTTATTTACCTGGTAACAATTTTCAGTTTTTGTATCGCGTGCTTCGTGGAACATTTCCATCAATGGTAAACCTTTAAATGCATACAACCACTCTCTTCCGAATAGTGCGTGTTTATTTGACTCAACAATGTACATCTGTTATTTCTAGCAACACCTAAAACACTTAGAGAAGAATTATTAGATGTATTTAACCTAATGTTAGTACTTTTAATAGGAATATCACTAAAATTCTTACAAAATTCATTGTAACTTATTACCGATACGCCGGCCCCGCTATCAATTTCCATTTTAATTAATTTATTTTCAATAAACACGGGAATCCACAATTTGTTTGTAAAATCATTACTCTCACCTAATGTGTTAATATAAACAATTGGTTCTTCACTGCTCGATTTGCAATCATCTTCTAAGTGGTTAATTGTACTATTTTTTTTTTATTTTTTGGTTTCTTAAAACACACTTAAGACAGATGACCGCGAATTTTGCAGTAGTTACAAATAGTATTTATGTTGTTCGCGAGGTGGGGCCATCGCAACGGAAGCAGTGTATTTGTTTTTGGTTTTGGTCTCTATTTAAATTTGACATTTGTGACTTCTCTGAGTGTTGATAGTTGTTGTTCATCGTCTTGTGGTTGTTCTGGATCTTAGCATACCGTTCTTTTTTGTGTACATTTATGGAATGTACTGATGTTTTATGAATTGCTGTCGAGTCGAGTTTTGTTGTGACATTTCTAGGCTCGTAGAAATTTGAACTGCCCTCTCGAACGTGAGGTCTTTAGTCTCCAACAATCGGTCCTTGATGCGCTTATCTCACGAACAGTAATGTTCCTTGAGTGCATGGACTATGTCGTCATAGGTCTTCCTTTCACGTGCCTCAGGGGAGATTCCATCACAAAGCAGGTCGAATGTATTCGGCCCAATGTAATGCAGCAAATAATTTAGTCTCATCACTGGATCTATGACATTAAAGATTGTAAACGCTCCTTCAAGACGTTGCAACCAGCGTTCGAATTTGCCTTTCGTCTCGTCAAAAAATTCAATTGAGAAATTAGGCGGGACTCCGCCAACGAATGTAGGTGCAGCAACAGCATTCGCAACCACCACAGCATCACCACCAGTTGCACCACCAGTCATTTTATTTTTATATTTATGATTGTTAATCGATGTAATTAAAATTTGTATCAATTTTTTTTTTAATACGAATCCTCGTCGTCAATTTTGTTGAAAATGTATAATAATTGAAACGACACGTGTCTTATTATAACTGAGATATATTTTATTAGACATGGGTAGTTAACACCCTCCATGTTACGAAGACTGCGCAGCTCTTTAGGATGACTAGGGCTTGAATTGTTTGATTTTTTTGAAGAGAGATTTCTATTTAAGCAGTTGTTAAGGGTGGAATAAAAATTGGTTACTGCTTTGTCAATATTCGAACAAGATAAAATATTTTCAATTCCTGAACTAAATAAATCTTCAGACAACACATGGGAATTTGCTTTTCTGAAGTCATAAGTATAGGAGCAGTCAAAGGGGTTACTGTGAGAAAGATGTCCAGAGGTGGGTGGTAATTATCTATATAAGTGATTCCAGATCTTGACTCTAGAACGAGTGTACTAATAAGGTCAGGGGAAAATATTAAATCGAGAGTTGGATTTTTTGAATTTTTAATACAGCTTGCAAATAATTTTATCAAGAAAAGAAGATTCCATTTGTGATGAAGATAAAGAAGTTTCTAAGTAGAATTCATCCTCAGAAGGAACCCATTCAATGTTAGGTAAATTAAAATCACCCTAAAGTAAAATATTGCTGTCAGAGCAGGACAAATCTATAACAAAATTAATAGCCATGGAGAGTTCACCATAAACGGATGATAAACTTTTTGTTGGAATGTATACGTTTAAAATATACAAAGTTTTTCTCTGCACAGTAAGTTTTACACAGACTAGTTCAATTGATAGTTGAAAATGGAAAAAGCCTGACGAAGAAAAAAAAGGGTTTCTTACAGCAATCGAAACACCTCCACATAGTTCTTTTGCACTTCCATTATGACGATCTTTTCTATATACTAGGGGAAAAAAGTTCCGTGTCCATGAAACTTGAATTACCCAAGTTTCTGTTAAAACAAATATGTCATGGGGAAATGCTTCAGAATTTGAGAATTTGAGAAATTGTCAGCGGTTTTACTGCGAAGCCCTCTTACGTTGTGGTAGAAAAGGGTAATCCTGTTGAGTTTTTTGCCACTGAAAATTTTGTTCGGTCGCGTTGTTTCCTAACTGAAATGAATTCCTTAGTTAAAGTCTCTGGAGGCCAAATATTTTCTCATGGTCATATTCGAAGGCATAATAACCTAAGCTTGGCACAAATCATACCTACTATATCTTGTCAATAAATTGATTTTTCTCTCTGAAAATTTGAAGATGACGTTTCCGAGCACAACATTATATTCTTGTTCAGAATAACGAAATTTACAACATATTTCAAATTAAAGGTGATCGGAGGTGAGGCTCCTAAACTGTATCATTACCGAGCTTTTTTATAAAGGTTATATATACAATTTATATTTTAGTACTCTTGAATAACTAAAAAAATATATTTTTATCTGTTCTCCACCGGAGAGCAGAAAATAAAAGACAAATGATTTAATTTAAAAATTGTCACTTTATTTAATCAAGCTTCAGATCCCTTTCCACTGGTGGGGGGAAATCTTAGCTATACGGTGAGATACAAACTGAGACTATTGAGGGATTTATACAACTTACTTGCTAACGCAGCAAATCTTAGTTTGGCTGCGGATGATGCAATAGTCAAAAGAATATTTTCCATTGTATACAAATCAATTCTAGCTGAGGGCAAGAAGTGCTTATACTGCATCATATTTTAATTGACATTTTTTAATAGATCTCATCCCTTTTTTGTTTATATAGTTTTTATGGGGACGCACAAGTGTGCTCTGATATTACTTAAGGTTTTATGGGGACGCACAAGTGTGCTCTGATATTACTGAAGGTTTCATGGGGACGCACAAGTGTGCTCTGATATAACTGCTCCCCCCTTAGAATCTTCTAATGGTTGAAATGAGACCGTTGGAAGATTTACATTATTTATTATCTTCCTTTTATAATTTTTCATTTTTATACAAACATAAATTATTTAACTGGTTAAAATGATTACAATGATTAAATATATCGTAAGATACGACTTCTTATAATTATATTTCAATTCTTCTATTTCTTTTAAATTGTTTATGTTTTCCTAATGTAATTCTTTGAATGACAAATCTTCTATTTAGGTGTTAGGTTAGTGTTAGGTATTATTGGTTCATATTTGTAATCGTTTTTTCATTAATTTCATTATTTATACCTTTTTGACAATTTTGGAATTTAAGAAGATAATTTCCTTTAACAAAAATCTTTTGTTTATTACATGTTTGGTTCAATTTTTGTTGTATTTAACATTGATTAGTATTAGGTTGTTTTTACCTATTTCTAAAATCTTTTTCATTTAAATTTTTTATAAAATTACAATGCATTTGTTTGTTAAAATGGTTTTCAATAAAATTATCTTTTATTTCTTTTAAGTTTTTTAGATATTTTGTGTCTTCATACATAGTTTGGTTATTCGTTAAATATAAATGTTTATTTATTTTCAATTGCATATTGTTATCATTATTAGGTATTGGTTGTATATATAATTTTTGATACGTTTCATTTGTAAATACAGGTAATTTGATTACAAAAATTATATTGCTTTTATATAAGGCAAGATTTAAATGTATGTCTTCTAAATTGTTTAATTGAATATTATGATGTTCTATTTCTTCTGTAGGTAAAATATCTCTGCTAAGTACTCCTAATCTAGAAGTCATTATTACTTCTTTAATTTTTTCAATATCTTCATGCAAGTATTCAAGATTTTCTCTTAATTTTATTTCGTATTGAATTTTAGCTATATCTTTTTCATAATCATAAGTTCCTATGAAATTATCTAGTTTCTTTATTATTTCTTTAGTTTCATTGTTAAGAGTATCGGTAAGAATTTTAATTTGTTTGTTAAATTTGTCATTGATTATAATCTGTTTATTTAGGTTTAGAATTTCATTATGATCGTTTGTTTCTATTATTTTTAGATGTTCTTCTATATCTTGTATATTTCTATCGTCCATTGTATCAAATAAGAATTATAATCCTGTGCCTACAATATTGAAAAGTCCACGTTTTTGTCTATTACCTAAAGGATGTGGTAAAACGATTTGAAATTCATTCCGTATTTTTAGCATATTCCTTTTTAAACTACTATTTTCTTCGGGTAATCTTTTAATGTTTCTTTCCATTATTTCTATGTTTCTTTCGTATTCAGTTAAATTAATAATGTGAAGGATAGTATTATATCTTTCAATTATTGAGGATTCTTCTAATTGGATTGTTGCAAAGCTGTTCCTTTTATTTAGGTCAATAATTTCTAATTCTGCATGTGCGGTGCTAAGGGTTGTCAGTATCATCAATATGGTCATTATTTTCAGAATTTTCTCCGTAAGTTGCATTATTCGATATGCTGTCACTAGATGACCATTTATTGCGGCTGCTTCCGCTGCTGTTGCTGTTTGTTTGATATTCATGATGTCTTCTGTGTCTTCTTCTGGTATATAATATGGTTTTTCACGTTGGTTTTCTCCTTGATGTTTTTTCCTGAATGTTTTCACCGTCTTTTTAATTTTTTTCATATATAGAACACGTTGGGGCTTTCGACATGGATAATATATGCCTCGTTAAGATGTTCTTCCTTCAGGTTTATTTTATTTCTTTATATTTTTAAGTCTTTTTTCTTTTTTAACTTGACTGACCTGAACTACTAAAATAATTCTTTCGAAAGATATTCAATCTTCGTTTGAATTCTTTCGTTAAGATCGATTTTGTCCACAATCACGGGTTAAGAGTTGCTTAAATTTTTTATTTTTTTGTCTTTATTTTGTCCACCGAACTTTTAAGCTTAGTACCACAATCATGAGTTACGAGTTGCTTTACGTATTGTTGCTTGTCTAGTGTTGGTTTTCACAAATATAAATTTTTCACACAATCACGAGTTACGAGTTGCTATGAAGTTTCGCGAAAAACGAGGTTCGATCACTGGACTATCATATCTTTATATGATTTGCATTCATGTATCTGATTGGTATCCTACCGACTATGCCATTTATATTTTAGTACTCCCGAATAACTAAAAAATATATTTTTATCTGTTCTCCACCGGAGAACAGAAAATAAAAGACAAATGATTTAATTTAAAAATTGTCACTTTATTAAATCAAGCTTCAGATCCCTTACCACTGGTGGGGGGAAATCTTTAGCTATACGGTGAGATACAAACTGAGACTATTGAGATCGAACGATCTCTTTTTATACAACTTACTTGCTAACGCAGCAAATCTTATTTTGGCTGCGGATGATGCAATAGTCAAAAGAATATTTTCCATTGTATACAAATCAATTCTAGCTGAGGGCAAGAAGTGCTTATACTGCATCATATTTTAATTGACATTTTTTTAATAGATCTCATCCCTTTTTTGTTTATATAGTTTTTATGGGGACGCACAAGTGTGGTCTGATATTTCTTAAGGTTTTATGGGGACGCATAAGTGTGCTCTGATATAACTGACATACACGCCAGCCACCGTTAATTTTTGAGCTTTGAACAAAGTCCTTTGTGGAATATCAAGATAATCTTATGTTCTAAATTTGAAGATAATCATCTTAGCTCAACCGTTCAGGCATTAGTTTTAGATACATGCATTCAGCCAGACAGAGCTTTGCCACAAACTCAAATAAATTTATTAATTATCGTAATGTCATGTTTGATTATTATCTCATTATCTTTTGATCTAAATGAATGCACAACGCATATTATACCTAGTGCCTAGAATCGCAGTGAAAATGGAAACGAAAATTAAATGGTTTAATCAAATTTTAATTGTTAAATGGAAACTTATAAATTCGGGAAAAAGGATATAATAAGAATAATGTACATAATATGTACCTACATATTATAATTTATAAACTGATATTTTTTCAAATAATCAAGATTTTACCTTTGAATAAGGTACATCAATTTGCATTCATCAAGAAACAGACAATAATGCACCTTACTCAAACATCAAGTTGGATTCATAAATTTTTTTCTTTGACTTTGCCGAGAATAGTGAAATGAAACCAAACCAAATCAAATATACCTACATATGTATTAAAAAAAACCATATTATTTGATGCTTTGTACTTATCCTTTCAACCTGCTTCAAATTGTTTTTTTTTTACATATTTTTCCTTGTACTGTACTGCAACTATAAGATACACGACACGACGCCGACGACCGACGACGATCCGTAAAGTTGATTGTATTGTAACCAAAAACAACACCAATTTCGCTCAGCTACAAAAATATTCCTCCTCATAGACACTTTTTCAATAAAATCGACCAAGAACTGGTTTATTTTGTTAATTTTTCTTCCTTCATTCTCTGCAGCATGTTTGATACAAAATATTGAAATTCCCAACACAAAAAATGTTTATAATGTGGAAAATTGCATAGGGGCGCCTCTCTTAGGAGTCTAATCGTGAGGTATACGCTGTTTCAGGTTGGGTTTGAAATGCACCATCTAGTAATAATGTGTCTATGGCATAACTTAGTTTTAGTTTAAGATTCAATGGCAATTTGCTTTATATACCTTACATTTTGAGATCTTCTTTTTTTGGTAAAAAAAGTCTACATTTAAAATAAGTTCTTAAATTTTAAGGCAAAAGTAATATAATTCTAAAAAGAAAAAAGGCTCGGGTACAAAAAGTAGATGAAACAGATATAAATTTATTTTACAATAGTTCGTCTCTACACACAAACCTAGCCTAAATCCAATAACAAAAAAATCCCTAAAGTTCTCACTATCAAATTTGATATTAACTATTACAGGGTTTATGTTTATAATTGAGGACAATTTACTGCAGAACTAAACATTTTAAGTAGTGTCAAGTTAATGTATTAAAAATAGGTTGTCTATAATCTTACGTCATTATTTTTTGCTTCAAAGTTGACTTTTGTAACTCCAAATTCCACAACACAGTGAAATATAACAAGGTATGCTGACTTTTACTGACTTTGCGTCTTACGTAACTGTCATCTGAAAAAGAACATGTCTGACAGAATTTTTTTTCTGAAAATTGGTAATTTAGTATTTTTTAGTCATTATTTTACTATTTGCTTTGAAACAAAATACTATTTATTAACAAAAAGCGACCGCGAACAGAAATGTAAGATAAAAACTTGTGTTGATCCAAAATACCTTGTTTACATAACTATTCTATTCGGCTGTTGCTTCATTCTCCTTTTGGAACAGGCACGAACGTTGGTGCTTACACTGATTTGAATTACCCCGAATATTTCCAATACTTTCATATAAACTGTGTTTTATTCGAATGAAAAGTGCGAAATTCTAAAAAAAAAACAATCTAAAATTATTCATTACCATTAAAAAACATAATTGTGAATTGTTTTCAATTTTAAAAGTTCTTATTTTAAGTCTGTGAATAGCATTTTCTTTTCAAACGAGGAACGTCAAAACTCAACTCTGAAAAATGCAACATTTTTTATTGCTCCTACTTTTCTACTTTTAGTGCCCCGTGGCTTAGTGGTTAGTGTGTCGGACTGCTAAGCGAAAGAACCTGGGTTCAAATCCAGCTCATAGCTACCTTTTTTTCTGGGGTACTGCCTCTTGCGAGGAACTGACAAAACCTCCAAGAGTAAAATTTGTCTCGAAAAAGTGCATCTCATGTAGCCGTTCGGACTCGGCGGTAAACTGTAGGTCCCTTCCATTCTTGCAGAGTAACAACACACACACAGGAATGGTTGAGAGTATAAGTCACTAGGCCTTGGCTCCTTAAGGAGCTGTCGCGCCAATAAATTTATTTATTTACTTTTCTACACCCTTAACCATTTTTTGTTAGAAAAAGAATTAAAAAACTATTGAAAAGGAATAATGTAGTTAAAGTCTAAGAACAAATTAAACAAATCCCAAAGTTTCCTCCTGAACTTCTACTATTTCGGTCAGTTTAGAAATCCAGAAGTTTATTAACTCTCGGGTTGAAAACCGAAAGCGGAAACTGCCAACTTCGAGTTAAAAAAGGCAAATTCACAAGTAAGAAATAAAAATCCTAAAGTTATGTTCAACTTCGATTAAAACCAGATCTTTTTAAATATAAAATTTGACAGAAAACCAAACAGCCGTTACCGAGAGAGCACAAAATTAAAAAAACCGTTATATGAAAGGTACCGTTAATAGACTTTTCCCGTAAATTTAGTTGACTTTTCCCGTAAATTTGGTTCTGATCAAATGATAGCTAGTACCAACAAAAAAATTCTCAAAAATTTTCATCAAAATCGTTGTAGCCGTTTTGGAGAAAAATAAGGTTTTCCTAAACTCATTTTTTTAATATTCACGAATCCTAAACTTGCCTTATAGTCCCTATAATCGCAAGTAAAAACGGCCCTTAACGAGCGATGATTTGCTACTCATCTCACTTTGGTCAAACAAATTATCTATACTTAAATCCTGGCAAGTCTAAAGCCTTACCTATCTATCGCAAAGCGTTTGATATATCAGAATTAAATTCATTGAAGCTAGAGAATGAAGCTATTGAATATGTCAGCTCCGCCAAAAATCTGGGAATGGTTTTCAATCGTTCCTTAACTTGAAATAACCATCTTAATAGTGTGATAGGAAAAGTTTATGAAGCCTAGGCGTACTTCGGGGGTTGGGGTCGAAATACTGTATGGTCAAAATTCTGTTTACAAAATACTGTATTTCAAAATTCTGGTTACACAAAATTCTGTACAGAGAAAATTCTGTATATCAAAATTTTGTATGGTCAAAATTCTGTATTTAAACAAAAATGGTTTTGATGAACAAAACCAAGTAAGCTACAAATACGTCTCTTTCTCTCATAAATATTTTGCATTTGTTCTTTACATTATATTTATCAGCAATCACTCTTAATTGAGCCATTGCACAAGTAATTACAACAAATTCTTCTTTTACTTGCACGCGCTAAGCAGTAAAATAATTATAATAAATCTATTGTGTTTAAATATTTTTTGATTGTTGTCGATGGTTATTCATTTTGTTTGAAGAGAGCGGGCAAAAGCAGAATTTTGAAAAACAGAATTTTTACATACAGCATTTTGGATAACCAGATATTTGGGCAAACAGAATTTTGAAATACAAAATTATGAAACACAGAAAAAACAGAATTCTGGTCATACAGAATTTTGAAAACCGGAATTATGACCGGCTCCCGTATTTCAGGTCACTCATAGCTTCATTCCAAAAACATTAAACTCCTACCAGCAAAAACTGTTTTACTTCCTGTTTTACTGTATGAATCTGAAATCTTCTGTAACTTGGACTACGCGGCTAGCCGCAAGCTTATATAAAATCTTCGCCGATATGACCACGTATATTGGTGCAGCCTAAATAGTTTCTTAAAATTTCGTTCCCTTAGTAACCTGCATCTAATTATTTAAACCAAGAAGCCGGATTATTAACACCGAAGGCTGAATTTCTCCTATTGAACAAAGTCTTTCGCTCTTATCCCACCTCGGTTTAGATATCATTTATCAGCATCAATTTCTTATTCATGTTTTACGCCTTTGAAACTCCTGCCAATCGCAATGAAAGGAATAAGAAGCACAACATGTTTTAAGGCTACTTTTCACTTATTTGGTAGATCATCAATAAAAGTGAATTTAGAGAGGAATGTATAAATATATGTATAAATTTATAAGTGCATTAGTTTTAAAATTATTGAAGTAAATTGTCTTGACTTGTAAGATTAATATTAAGGCTTGCTTGCCCTACTTAAAGCGGTTTTAGAAAAAATAATATACAAATATTATTTCAGTTAAAAAACAATGAGAAACAGTTTTGGAAATGGAATTAGACTTGGTATGAAACTCGGTAAAAGTCAAATTACTGCCGAAATTTCATTAAAATATTTCGAATTAAATTTAAAACAAATATATAAATAATATATAAATAATTATGGTGAAGACGAACCAGTTCATTTTGATTAAAGGAAGCTTTACATGGATCTGCATCTACAAATTTGAAGAAAAGTAGAACAGGACCAATATAAATCACTAAAATATATACATGGTCAGAGCACAAGGAAAAATATGAAATGCATAGTTATTTTAGAGTACAAATTAATCAAAAAATATTTCGAATTAAATTTAAAACAAATAAAATGCACGGATCACAATAAAAACTTAACAAACGAAAATGATAATTTGTGTTTTTAAGTATTTTGTTTTTTAAATACGATGTTTAACATTCATCTTCACTTTAATCTGCAATTCAGACTCATACTTCCTATAATTTTCATACATGAAGATGATCTGCATTTTGGTCTCCTCTCTCTATAGCACAAGTATGATTTGTTTATTGTGTGTCCTCTTTTTTGCAGATGTCGATGCGTTGCATTAAAAGCATTTCGTCTGCATAATAAATGGAGTCGTTCGGGTGACTGGTTTTTTCGGTTTATTCAATCAATTCTGAATTTCTGATAAAATAATAGTATAAAATACTATTTTATTTAATGTTTGTGTTCGCGGAAACAAATTGTTTTTTTTTTAGTTGTAAATAATTGTTGTATTTTTTTTTTATTCAGGAATGAAAAAGAATTTCTGAGTTAATTTCATTAGCTCCCGAAAGTTTTTTTTTATAATCAGCGTGCGCACAAAAGATTATTTGTTTCCCTTTAAATGTAGAGCACACTGCGCTGGCATTAGAAAGATAGGGAGGGAAAGGACAGGAGGATGGCAAGAGAAAATCTAGCCGGGTAAAATTTTCCAAATTCGTGTTGTTCGGCTAAAACAAAAGTCCTTACATTTCACGGTACGTCCAAAATTGTGCTCAAGGGTGAACTGATGAGCCCTCCTTGTGAGACGGTTATTGCGGGAGAAACTTTAAGGGGGAAGAATGGAACTGGCTACTTCGAGAGAATATTTTTTGTAAAAGAAACAATAAAATAAGGAAAGACATGAAACATTACATCGGTGCTCGAAAGGGGCAATTGTTTTAGTGGCAGTTCTATTTCCAATTAATTTTAACGCTCTCTTTTGTATTCTTTCAAACGGTGAAGCGATGTTTGCGAAGAGGTGGGAGTTATACTCGAGTTTAGGGCGTATAAATGCTTTATAAATTATAGCCAGATCAGAAGGGGAAAAATACTTCTTACACCGATATAGAAAACATAAGCACTTAGCAGCATTTTTAGCGATCTCAAATATATGGTCGTTTCAACGGAGGTCGTCGTTGGAACACATACCGAGAACTGAAGGCTTTTCGGTTTTTTCGATGCAAGTGCCATTCATGGACAATGGCATTGGAGTATGTTAAGCTTTAACGACAGAAGACAGCATTGAGTTTTCTGTATAAATCGGAATTTAATGAGCTTGACATACGGTACCATTGCAATTGTACGTCTGAAGGCGAAGGACGTGTATTATCCAACGAATATGAAAAGCTGAGGGTAGAGTCGTCAGCAAAACAGTTATAGAAATAACAGACAGAATATCATTTATAAAAATGAGAAAAAGAGTCGGAGACACAACGGAACCCTGGGGCACGCCAGCACTTATTTTGTGGGAATCAGACTTAAATCCGTCCAATAAAACTTGCATTGAACGGTCCAGAAGATAGCTTCTAATCCAACAATCAAGAGTATCATCGATCCCAAAACACGCATTTTCGATAAGAGAGCTTCATGCCAAACTCTATCAAATGCCTTGGAGGTATCAAGAGCATTAATCTTACTTCCACCAAAGCGATGTAGATTTATTCCACTGTTCGGTCAGATATGCCATCAGATCACCAGTGGAACAGTTCCTGCGGAGGCCATACTAATGGTCATGTAGAATCTTTCGATCTTCGAGATATTCGTTAAGCTGATAGTTAATCAGTGTTTCCATGACCTTAGAAAGAAGGGATGTTAGTGCTATGGGTCGGTAGGAGGTGTGGGAAGATGGGTCACCTTTCTTAGGGACAGGCTGGACAAATGCTGTTTTCCATCTTCTAGGAAAGATTCCGAGAGAGTAGAAGCGATTTGTGTTTATCGAGATCTTTGAGAACTCTTACTACTGTACGAGTGCGGAAAAAAATCTGTCCCATTGAAAAATTAACATTCTCAAGTACAGGAGGGGCAACGTTGCTGTCAGGCAGCGTGGAGCTGGCGGCGAACCAGTTTGCCTCCTCTGAAGAGGAAACAATTGGATTGTTGTTATCGATGAGCGTTAGAACCGAAGATGTTGAGGAGTTTTTAATATTTTTTTACAAATTTACAAACAATTTTACTGCCTTTGGGACATTGCAGAATTTTTTCCCGTAATTTTTGGTGATGCAAAAATGTGGTTGTTTTAATAACGGAGTTGCATGAGTTCCTTGCTTGATAAGGCTTTTTCCGATTTTCCTCTGGCTTTCTCGTATTGCCAAACGGTCCTGGTGGGAAATTTTTCTTTAACTGGATGGGTGGAGGAAGAGAAATTAGCTGAGATATCATCGACATAATGGTCCGAAGTGGCAAATGGAGAAGTTACACTAATGATATATTTATCAGGATGAGAAGTAAGAAACAAGTCAAGAGTATGGGCGGCTTGCCTATCAACATGCGGTATATGCGTTGGCATATCGATCAGTTGGAGGAGGTGAAGTAACCTGGCAAAGAGCTCGAGAAACCTTCGTTCGGGTGTTGTCTGACCAGAATAACGAAGCCAATTGGAATTTTGTACATCGAAATCGCCAGCAAAAACGCTTTCAGTGATTTTATTTAAGAAAACAGGCATCATGCTACTTCGAAAATATAATCCATGTAAAAAACTTACCATTTTCTTTTAATTTTTGTAAATATAAATATGATTTGATAAAGCCTCTCTTCGACGATGCGTGTTTGCTGATTGCCAAAGGAATGAACGACTTCAATTTCCACAGGAAAAAAGAGAAAGGTTATTAATTGACCACAAATTATATCTGCCGGAAAATACCAAAATATGTAGCTTCCATCTTACATCGGGTGATTGGACAAATCTCGTAGAAGGTAATACTTTGTGTAATTTTACTGGAGAGCAAATGGATGAAATGATGTCAAATTTTACTAACATTGCCTCAAAGCCAGTTGATCTTAATAACATAGGTAAAATGAATCCTTTTTTATGCCATTATTGGATAAGTAGGAGCCCAGAGCAGTTTACAGAAATACACAACTTTGTTCCCGCATTGAAAAGTATTGAACTATTTACTTTTTTATCAAAATTAAGAACCGGTGATAGCGATCGTAGGCTTTAATCCCTTTTAAACGTCCCTCGCGCAACACTAGAAAGAAACTTGTCTACAGCTAGGAGGAGTTTGTTAAATTATTTTGTATCCTTTAATTCGGGCCTGGAACATATGTCTATTCACAACGTAGCTAGTCGAAACAATATGATTCCAAATGAACTTCTTGGCAACACACAGTCAAATGAAAATGACCGACCAACCAAGCCATACTAATATTTAAAGGAACTTATGCTTACCTCCAAAAAAGTTCAAATTATAGTTTCCAAAAAGAAACATATAGTCTGCATAAGTTTCAGAATTTAGTTAAACCCTTTATGATGACATGCTGGGACGCCTATATAATAATAGACGTATACGGACCTTATGCAGCAACTGATTCTGATGCAACAATTATTAAAAACCTTTTTAGAGATGAATATGGGAACACGGGGCGTTTTGTTAGAGAAAATCATGTTTTTATCCTAAACAGAGGTTTCAGAGATGCTATTTCAAGCCTAGAAAGCTCACATGCCTGAAACTGTTCTAGAAGGGAATAATCAGCTGACAACAGCTCAAGCTAATATGACAAGATGTGTTACAATGGTAAGATGGGCTGTGGAAGTTGTCAATGGACGCTTTAAGAGAGATTTTAAGCTATTCCGCCAAAACTTTTTTAATTTAGATACTCGTCATTTAATGGATGATTTTAAAATTGCAGCTGCAATCTTTAATAAGTTCCATCTTTTGTTAGAAGACAATACAGATGCCAGCGTTTTAGTGGAGTTGGCTTTGAGTAGATTAAATACTGCTAACCATTTAGACGATTTTGTTAAGGAAAATTACTTAAATAGAACTAGGGCAGTGCTTGGTCGAATTAACGGACATATTCCCAGCTTAAATAACTTTCCTTTGCTTTATTTGACAGAGCTTCGTAAAATATCAGTGGGAAAATATCAAATCAAACAAGCTCGCTCTTATTGTGGGGAACATCTGAAAAGTCAATGGAAGTTATATAATAGAAGTTTGCGAAAATGTAATTAGAATCAATTATGTACATCAAAGCCTGGTTAGAAACAATTATTTACTTAGAGGTCGCATTAAATCTCGACACATCAGTGGAAAAATATATTTTGCATACATCCTCGTGAGTAATTAATCTGATGTAGCCAATAGTTGCAACGCAATAGAAGCATACTATTGCAATTGTCTTGTATGAATGAGAACTGTTGGTTGCTGCGCTCATGTTATGAGTATTTTGTGGTACTTAGGATTTGCTCGTCACCAAGAAAATATAAACATATCTCCAGCTTTACTTTTAAATACTATTTTAATTAGACAATGAAATTGAAGGAAAATAAATATGAAATAAAAATTAATATTTTAATTAATGTAGGACGTAGGTTATTATGTATGTAATAAAACCATAGCATGATGCATGTTTTCTATAATAACATCACCTAGATTGTCATCAATATATATGTATGATGTTTATCAGACTTAAAGAAAGTAATAAATAATACATATTAAGCTTTTTTGCTTAAGGAATTATAAAAAATAACGCTAAACGAAAAAGTGTATAACACATAGTGCATGTTAATATGCTTTTAAGTGTAAGTTTGTTCAAAACTAAGTTTTTATTTAAGAAAGGGCACTAAATTATAAGTATATCAAATTAAAGGTAAATAAATAATTTTTAAAATGATGTTAAAAAATATAAATCACTGCTGATCTTTTTAAGATATCGACGATTAAAAAGTAAGTAAAAAAAAAAACTTTAATAAGTTAAAACTTAATATTGGAGAATATAGTGTATGTATAAAAATAATTTTTAAATTAATGAAAAGGTAGAAAAAAATACCTTTGATTTGATACCAAACTCATTTCCCTACGTATCTTACATTGGATAATATAAGCAGTTTTGCCGGAAAAATAAGTGAAATTCTGCTTCTGAATTAGTCAACTTCAAGCTCAAATATCTCAAAAACCCCCACGAACAATTTTGTAAATATTTGACCCACATAATTTCCCTAATATCACCTTTTATTTGATACTAGATTATTTATTGAACGCACTGGGTTATGTAGCAACGCACAAGTAGTGCGCTTCGAAAGTGTCACGACGAGTAATATAAAAAGATATTTTATAACTATCCCCTAACATAGCGAGGTCAAGAATTATTGGCTTACTTGCTGACTTTGTGCAGTGCTACGAGACGTAATTTTGGTCCAAAATGAAAAATTTTAAAAACATTGTAGGTATTAAAACGCTCTATAAATTTTAATTGGAACAATTTTTCAATATCTATCAGAAAAAAGAAAACTGAAAAAAACAAATATCAATCTCTCAATTTTTTACTTTCGCGCTCGATATCTCAATAACGATCAACATTAGGTGAAAAATGCGTATGACTTTATTGTAGAGCATAAAAAAGGCAACAACAATTTTCGTATCTTAACGTAGAGCCGAGTTATTGGGAAAAAAAAAACAAATTTAGTTCTTTTTCCAAGATGGCGGCGAAAGCTCATAGGAAGTCTTGTTCGACAATTCCAAGTTAAGCTTTTTTGAGCCCCCTCTACAACATATCCAAAAATCAGCTTTTTCCGTTCATTTGCATTTATATGCCTTTTTTTCCGACGTTATGACTGGATTACTATCTGTAGAGGTTCAAACGGGTTAAACTCATAAAGAGGTCGAAAGTCTTTAAGATTTTAAATTGATCCATATGTAGCCAAGAAAATATATGAGCCATTGCATTTGTTTCTTCTTCACTTGGGCACTTCGCATACACTGGTTTAAAAAACTTAATTTTTCGGCATGTGCAAGTGCAAGCTTCTTTTTTTGTTTAGGAATTTTCCACCCCGTCCCTCGACAGGACAGTCGATAAATAAACGATTAAAAATATAAGTATATTATTTATTTATATATTTATATTTTTATATATTAATTTTTATTAGGGATGGCGGATGGATAATGACTAATGTGTGAAGTACATTATAAGGTAATATAGTTTTACTTAAGCTCAAGCTCTCTCACCAAATATTGTAAAAACATATGAGAATAAAATAATTTCTATTAAATATACAGCCTCACATAACTTAAATATTAATAGTTCTCGCTAGGAAAAGATCTATCTGGAAAATATTTTGCATTGCAAATCAAGTGATATGATGTTTCTGCCGTCTGCGTATGGACATACAGGAAATCACCGTTTTGAAAAAACAAGTTCGCGCAAGATAATTTAATGGCTACATTAATGATTAATATTCAAAGGTTCAACTAAAGGAATACATATTAAATGAATCGTTTACTTACTTGATATGAAAATTTTCGGGCAACTTTATAAAGCCGATTTGCCTCTTCAGCGAAGTATTCAGCTTGGGTAAATAAGTCTTGCGTAGTTCGTAAATTTCCACTACCATTTGTAAACTGAAACATGGAAAAAGCCATTGATGACATATTATTTGCCCTTTTCACAATGTCATTATTTTCTTTAAATTCACTATTCCATGTTTCATCAATAGCACTAACCGCGTTTGTTGTAAGCTTTTCTTGGTTTTCTATAATTTGGTATTCCTTGCTTTTTTCTAAATTAACGACTTTTAGTGATTTGACTGCAGCGGCGTGTTTCTATAATAAAAAAAAAAAACAAAAAAAAAATCACACAAGCGAATAAAAATATACAAAAATATTACTTAATATTTGTAATTAATAAAGCTTATATAATTTGCAGGTATTAACGAGTATCAGTATAAACCCATAATTAACACCAATAAGTAAATATTACCCGAATTTTGTTCGTTACAATTGAATTGTACTTACGTTAGGACACGAAAAATTTGATGTATACTCTTGTCGGTTTATGTTTTTTCTTGGATGGCACATTTCTAATACTTTTCTGGAAACGAACATTATGTCACTGGCAATGCATTCCCAATTTTCTATGAAAGAATTTAAATTCTCTAACGAAACTTTACACGACGGATAGGATGATACAATTTTGGCTGCGTTCAATACTTGGGGGCTGTATATCCGCAGATTTATTTCGGTAAATTTTGCTTGGATTTTCAAAGTTTCCGTAAGTGCAACGTGCGGCAGCAATTTACAAACATCTAACACATAGTCACAATAATCATGAAATCGATCAGAGAGTTCTTGCATACCATCTGACTCTTTGCATAAAGCTACTGTCTTTAAGCTATTTATGATGTTTTTTATAATCCTTATTTTGCTTGTTAATGTATTTACTAGATCCAATACTGATATAATTAATTGTTGGCAAAGGTCATTAACAGCTAATTGAATATTGTGTAGCGAGGTACCTATGTCATAATTTATACTCTCTGGATACTGATGTATATTGATGGCGATTCTGGCGCATTGATTGAGTTCCAATTTACATTGGTTACATAAAAGCAATATATGTTCCCGATTTTTGTGGCTAGTGTAAGCCGAGTCAGTAAAGTCTTGAGTTTTTTCGACCACTTTATCTAAAGCCAGTAATAATTGCTGCCTAAACATTGAATTGAATATAGATAACTCCGATGTTATTTGGTTTATTTTAAAATCTATATTGCAGTCCATACTTTCACAAATCAAAGCATTTTTGCACACTTTTTGGGCTATATCTGATTGAGAGTTCTTTTGGCTAATTGACTGCTTTGTATTTTTCAAAAAATCCATGTTACATTCGTTCTTGTGATGCTTGTCATAATTAAGTCTACATATTTTTAAAAGTCTTAAGAAGTTCATAATTGCAGATTGCGCCGTATTTGTATCATTCTCCCAAGTCCTTCCACATGATCGATTAATTGGATATCTTAAAAACATACAGTCGTTTATGCTGTCTTTCACAACAAAATGAATTAAATCGATTGCGCTTCGCATGTGGCAAAAAACTGTATCACGATTTTCTTTAGCAAAAGAGCTTTCAAAATGTATTAGGCATGTTTTCGAAGAAGTTAAAAGTAGTGCAGTTGAACGTTCTAGAACTTGCCTTGCGGCTGATATTTGTGCCCTTTGACGTTCTTCTTTAAGATCATTTTGACGTTTGCCAGTCACAAGAGCCAATTCTATCATTTCATTTGCAAATATAGAAAATGCAGCTACGAATTCGGTAAAGCTACCAACTGACTGAAGTTTTCCAAGGGATTGAGAAATTTTGTCTTTTGTCAGGAAAAGCTTTTTTACAAGTACAATATCAGCCAAAAGGAGAACTCTTGTCACAGATCCTAACAGAGATCTTGTAGCGTAAATCATTGCACTGCGGTCACCCAAAGGGTCATCAGGTGAGGGATATCTTAGAGCATCTTCTGTAGCTGTTTCACATAGCCGTTCTATGGTTGCGCCTTAAAAGTTCAAAACAAACCAATATTATCCTGTGTGTATGTAACCATACTTAAAATTTACCTGATATCCGTGCTTCATTGCATGCTTCATGCATATCAGCTCTTATCTCCGAATTATATTCGCCTATAGACTCTCCAACAGTTGCAAATCGTTCCACGGATAAACTTACTGCTTGTCCAATGCGGTATATAACACGATTTGTATGTTCATGTCTACCAGAATGCTTTTCTTTTAGAGGAAATTGGTCGGATACCTATTTTTCAAAACATTTTAAATTAGCACCAAATCATATCATTAAGAATAACAGTGATAACAATAAAACTGTGACAATAAAAGAGGAATTTACTGTTGCAACTTGAAGCTATGCATTGTTGGTATAATTAAATTGCATTTTTAAAGGTGGACAAAAGTCGAGAATCGTTTTGGACTTTATTGCATTTGAGAACATAAAACTTAACAAAATCGACCGATTTTTGATAGTATTATATTCTAATGAGAAGAAACTTAAAAATTCTATTATGATCTTTAAAAAAATGAGAAAATAAAACATTTTTTTGTTTCTTAATTCAAAAAGCTTATTAAAAAAAAGATTGGTTTTCTGTATAGTCGGTTTACGGACGATAATTTTACGTGATAACTTCATAAGAAATCATTGTTGAAAAATTGCATACTTTTATGAATTGAATTGAATTATTATCACTGAACTATTATTTATAATTAATAATAATTAATACCATTTCTCAAAAAGTATCATTACATGCAAATTATCCTTATAGCGACAACTTGCAAGAACTTCGATCGATCCAACTCCAGAACAACAACACCAACATACAGCCCGTTAACTCGCATCATATACAATTCCACTTACTACACTCCATACAGACGTCATTACATGACAATAAGCCTTGTTTTACACACGACGGTTTTGTCCGTACGGTTAAAATCCGTCCGATTTTTTTCCGTAAGGACGTTGATTTTACACACGACGGTTTTTCCCGTGAATCTTCTATGTTTTTTTATATTCAAATTTTTATTAACAACACTTTTTAACACATTAACGGACGGCAGACGATTTAAAACTGTCTTTTGTGAAAGCGTGCCCTTAATTACAAAGACCACTGATAAGACGGCGACGGCATGGTCATCGTGTGTAGTCGTTGAGACGGCTGTTTAAAATCGTCCGTACGAAAAAAATCCCTCCCCGTCCAGTGTGAAGCTTTAATTACTTTTTTTTAGTTTACTATCAACTGCTCACGGATAAGAACCGTACGGTTTTTTCCATACGGGCGAATCCGTCGTGTGTGAAACAGGGCTAAGGGAAAAAAATCAGTAAAATACCTATACCCATACCCCTATTCCCTTCCCTTTCCTTTCATTTCAACGTTGATCAGCCAAACCACTACGAAAACAACTATAAAAGCAAATTCAACAAAAAACCAGAAATACGAAGCCCCAGCACAAAGAAAAACAGATAAACAACACCGAACAAGTTTCGAATGCAACCCAACAATCATTTAGTTAGTGTGCTTCTGCACGTAGACCGCCCATTCCTCTTGCTCTTTTTTTCAGCTTGAAATGGTGGTATTTTTTTATTTTTGACATGAGACATTTAATAATAGTAAAATAATAGTCTTTTAAGTTCGAAGTGCTCAGTTATGTCATATTCAACAAATATTTTATCAAAATAAAAATATAAGAAAAAGAACATTAACAAATATGAGGGAAAACGCTCACAGCGAAACCGACTTGACAAGCATCGAAAACATATGAAGCAACACAGTGATAAAAAGAAGAAGAGAAAAGAAAAACGGTAAAAAAGGCGATGAAAAAATTACCCTCGACTCACAGGGTAAAATGTTTTTTCTTCTAAACACTTAGAAAACGATATACATAGTTACGGCATCGACATATGTCAAACAAACAAACCTACAAATCCCACACAACGTACTCGATGGCTACAGTAATCGTAAGTCATCATAATAAATCTCAATTAGAATACGAATCAAGGTCAGCTTGCATTGTTGACACAAGTGTGCATCTCAAATGCATCTTTATTATGATCCATTAATGAAATTAGATCATAACAATCGAGGTCAACTTTTAATTAAAATTCTTTTGTTGACACAAGTGTGCATCTCTAATGCATATCTAATGCATTTATATTTGAAATGAAACTTGATCATAGCCATCAAGGTTAAATCTTTGTTAAATCTTTGTTAAATCTATTGTTGACACAAGTGTCCATTAATAACAAATAGATAATTCCTTTTTCAAGGGTTTGTTTTGCTGAATAGACAAAACAAACCAAATAATCAATTAAGCTTCTAATACAAGCAAAGTCAAGGTTACAACCTATTTCACAACAATTGGGTATAAATACCCAATCCAAATGATCATAGAGAAGTCTTGCATTATTCGTCGTATAGACCCATCAAGTCAAAATCAATGTTCGTGTAGTTTGTTAAAGGTTAATCAGATTATAACTAATTTTGTAATTTATTAAAAGTTAACCAGAGTTGTAAAAGTTATACTGAATAAAATTTATCAATAGTGAATTAAAGTGTTTTAATATTTCTCAGTAGTTGGGGCACAAAATTATATTTTTAATAATAACGTTACAATCGGCACGTAACTAGCGCAGTCGGCAAAGCCTACAAAAACGAATTAAGTAAAATTCGTGAGGACATAACCAAATAAAAAAATTAAAAGCAAATATTAAAATAATAAAAATCAGTAAAAACAAAAATCAACAAGAAGAGATCTCAAAGAGGAAAAAGACCAGAAACAGAACAAAAATCAACAAGAAGAGAACTCAAATAGGAAAAGGGACCAAAACTAGGACCATCTAAAAATAAGAGAAGGCAACAGCAATAAAATAAACAATCAACATTTTATATACAATTTATAACATTTTGCCAAAAAAAAAAGAAAAAAAAAACTATTTTTAAAAACCGTAAGTTTTTTCCTTATCTTACATTTTTTTTTATTTTAATAAAAGAAAAATGGCAAACATTTTAACAACCCCAGATATTATCAAGGATCTTCCAGATTTTACTGGGAATAGTAAAGATTAGAAAATTTTATTAAAAGTGTAGATTCGGTTTGGAATATTTTGCGCCAAATCGAAAACGCCCCACTTTCATTTTGGGCACAAGCCATAAGAAACAAAATTAGAGATAGGGCATCAGATAGACTCAGATTATATGGAAACCCAGATAGTTGGGATGAATTTAAAGCAATTTTAATAAAGACAGACATTTTTCAGATCATAGAGATGAAAGAACTCTTTATAACCAATTAAGTCTACTTCGCCAAACAGGCAGCTTATCAAATTTTTTTGATCATATACTAGAAATAGTAACAGTACTTAACACAAAACTTAGACAAACAGAAAACGATGAGGAAATTAGAAAACGCATGATGCGTATATATATTAAAGAAGGATTAGTCACTTTCGTTAAAGGACTTAGGGAACCATTTAAAACTATCGTATTAAGCCGTGATCTAGACACCTTAGAGGAAGCACATGAAATAACCTTGGGGCTTATTGACACAAATCGTAACAATAATAGTACACGAAATTATAACCCTAACCAACAATCCTTTAATTCATTTCCCTTCATTCCAAATAGATCACAACAAGTTAATATCCAAAAATATGAAAAGCCTGTACCGATGGAAGTAGAAACATCACCATCAACCCTACAAAGAGCCTTCAAACGAAATAATAATAATAATAACTTCAACAGAATTAATAATAATATATATAATAAAAGTAGGAAAACGTTACCTCAAGACATATTTGTCCAAGAAAATTTTCTTATGAGGGACTAGGAATAATAACATTACCATACATAGAAGTAACAGTACCATCTAACGGTACTGAACAAAAACTCAAAGCATTAATTGACACAGGTTCAAATTTATCATTTGTAAATCCAAACTTAGTTAATAGAGAATATGCGAACAAAATTTTTCCCACAATATGTGAAAACACAGTTAGTGGACAAGGACCAATAATAATTGACGAACAAATTATTTTCCCCTTATTTAAAGAATTTGGTGAAGATAAACCACCAATAGAATTATTTTTGTGTGATTTTCACACATATTTATATGTAGGTAATGATATTTTAAAAACATACAGCGTAATTATAGTTTTTCAAAGAATGTCCTAAAAAGAGGAAACAAGATTTTAGAAATCAAATACAAACCCCAAATAAGTGCTACAACATTCTTTAAATTTCAAACACGAACTACATATACGTTCAATAGTAGTACCAGTAGATGCTTAAAACGGTTATGTAAAATTTTAAAAATTAAATATAAATACAAATCTAATAATACTAATAATACTACATTAATATCCAAAAAAGTTGAAATAATAAACTTTGCAGATAATGTACAAAAACTAAAAATCTCACAACCATTCAAAGTAATAGAATGTGAAAACAAAAATAAAACAAAAAAATAAAGAACCTGACAAATCAGAGCTTCAGTGGTCGCAAAATGGCTGGGAGAAACAAATAAGTCTGGTAAAACAAAGAGACCCTTAAAAGGGCAGAAGAAAAATAAAATTAAAAGAAATTTAAAATCTGAGCTCCAATGGTCGCAAAATGGCCGGGTAGAAGCAAATAAATCTGATAAAACAAAAAGTCCTTTAAAAGGGAATACAAATAAATTAATATCAAAACTTCAATGGTTGGAAAAAGACCAAAGTACAACAAGTACGGAAGTTCAGATCTGAAAATACAGATCGATGGTTGATAAGAAACCTAACCAAAAATCTTGAATCTTCTGCCGAATCAAATCAAAGATTTATAATCGATCTAAATGAACTATAAAATATGGAAAACACACATCCATACAGTATGGAAAATTTGAATGTTCACAATGATAAAATAAGTGATTTAGAAACTAATCACTTGAATAATATTGAATTTAATAAATTAAATCAATTAATTAATTAATCATCTTAAATTACAAAAAAAAAATTCGCTTGAAACGTTGTCATGGCTTTATAACATAAAAAAAAGGAAAAGAATTTTAATAAATTTAATTTTTTTTTAACCCCACTGTACTTACCAAACAAACTCGCCCAATGACAACGGAGCACCCTTGACCTTGAATGAACAAACATCGATTGTATTACCTGAAAGAAAAAAAGGATGACAAAAATCCAATTAATAAACAAATTAATCAATTAAGCACATATAGTTATACAGTGTAATTAACTTAAAACCTAAACACAAAACAAAAACAAAAACAAATTAAAGGACACATGGTTAACCTAGATACAAACACGAATTCAATTACAAATTGGTAACCATTAAAGAATCACAGAAAAACACCACAAATGTTCGATAAACACACTTTACAAACAAATTAAACATTTTTATTGTTTTTTAACAATTTTGTATCGAAAATAAGCACGCGGTAAAAAAAAAATGAGTTCAAGAAATGTTTAACACGATCTGAGAGCTCGAACTATAATGTCAGATAATTAAAACTACACTTACAATAAAAGGTTTTTTGCAAAGAATCTAAAAATAATATTAATTTGTTTGTAATATTATTACTTTTAAAGATATTAACAATTAAAGCTTATAACAATTAAATAATAGGTAAGAAAGAGAAAAACAAGAAACTATATGAGAAAAAAGGACAAGTAGTCAACTGCAAAGTTAATTGAAAAACTTGTTAGTGCTGCCAAGAAAAATATAATTGTTATATAATATTCACCACAGTACAAAACATTTTTTGGTCATTTCATTAT
This sequence comes from Platycheirus rosarum, assembly GCA_963971375.1. Classification (NCBI taxonomy): domain Eukaryota; kingdom Metazoa; phylum Arthropoda; class Insecta; order Diptera; family Syrphidae; genus Platycheirus; species Platycheirus rosarum. The sequence continues at coordinate 140,840,252 of OZ020507.1, read as the reverse complement.
TTATTGATTTAATTTCTTTCAAAAATCAATACAAAGTAGAGAGTCTAAAGTTAAGACGAAATCACAACCGAAAGAAAAAAAATAATTGGCAGCATTGGACCGAATAACAGCCCAAGAACAGGGTATAAAAGGAGACAATTTTCAACCAGACATTCCATTTCGATATAAGCCAGCTTCTGTATATATTATATAATTCAAAGATAAATCAAAGCGAAAGCATAAAACAACTTATACGTTAAATGCATATGTTTTGATATTTGTATTCAAAAATAAAAAAAACTAACCAATTGTACAAGTAGAAAATCAGATAGCAAATCATTGGATGAGCTTATACGTCCAATGAACATTATCTGATAAAGTTATACTTACATTAAGTAGAATTAATTAGAAATTAAGACCAATACTCAGAAAAAAGTAAACGTTCGCTGTCTTTTTATTTTTTGTATGATTATTGTTAACTAAGAATATTGAGGTCAGTATTCATTGTGAGTCAATAAACATTGCAAACATGTTCCGCAGTCATGGATGGAACCACCAATGTTGTCCTGGATGGACAATGTTTATTGACTCACAATGAATACTGATTGAGGTCAGTAGTTAACAATAATCATAAAAAAAAAACGAACGTTTGTTTGACTTAGGTAAATTTTATTTTCTTTACTTTTTTTCTGAGTATTGGTCTTAATTTCTAATTAATTCTACTTAATGTAAGTATAACTTTACCAGATAATGTTAATTGGACGTATAAGCTCATCCAATGATTTGCTATCTGATTTTCTACTTGTGCAATTGGTTATTTTTTTTTTTTTTTGAATACAAATATCAAAACATATGCATTTAACGTATAAGTCGTTTAATGCTTTCGCTTTGATTTACCTTGGAATTATATAATATATACAAAAGCTGGCTTGGATCGAAATGGAATGTCTGGTTGAAATTGTCTCCCCTGTTCTTGGGCTGTTAGTCGGTCCAATGCTGCAAATTAAATTTTTTCTTTGGATTCTGGATTTGGACTTTCTACTTTTTACTGATTTTTTAATTAAATTAAATCAATAAATAATGAAATGACCAAAAATGTTTTGTACTGTGATGAATATTATATAACAAATATAAAATTCTTGGCAGCTCTAACAATTTTTTCAATTAACTTTGCAGTTGACTACTTGTCTCTTTTTCTCATATAGTTTCTTGTTTTTTTCTCTTTCTAACTTATTATTAAATTGTTTATGAACTTTAATTGTCAATATCTTTAAAACTAATAATTTTACAAGCAAATTAATATTATTTTTAGATTCTTTACATAAAACCTTTTATTGTAAGTGTAGTTTTAATTATCTGACATTAAAGTTCGGGCTGTCAGATCGTGTTAAACATTTCTGTGCTTATTTTCGATACACAATTGTTAAAAAACAATAAAAATGTTTAATTTGTGTTAAAAGTGCAGTTAATTTAACATATGTATTATGTTAGATAAAGTTTTTTATTTTCGGAACTTACCGCGTTATAAGAAATATTTTCTTATTTATTTCTACCCGACGTTTCGAAGAAGTTTCATACTTCGTGGTCACGGGATGAGACTGACGTTTGATTGCTGTTGTTTAAGTTATTGGTTTTTAGCTCTCGCTCTCAAGAAGTACCGGTGCGTAGATTTTGATGCACTTGGATTGCTTGTGGGTGGTGGTGGTGTACTCGTTCTAGGTTGTTGTTGCGTTGATTCGATGTATTTTTGGACACATGCAAAGCTCACGACATCGGCTACAGGTTTTTTGATTTGCTTTACTATGGTTTTGCTTATGAGAGGATCCCACGTTGGCGATAATTTAAAGCTAGAATCTCTATTGAAATTTGTATGTTTCTTAATTTCAATTGCTTCTCTGACGATTCTTGGTACATAAAATCTTTCATTTGCGATTGATTTAGCTTGATCAAAACGTATAAAGTGATCTTCGTTGTAGGCCAGATGTTCACATATTGCCGATTTTGTGACAGCGTTGTTTTGGATAGCTTTGATATGTTCGTTTAAACGTGTTTTAATACCTCTTTTCGTTTCACCAATATAAAAAGATCCACAGCTACAGGGAACAGAGTATACACCAGGATTTTGTAGTGGAATTTTGTCCTTAGGCGATCTTAAAAATTGACGAACCTTAGTTGGCGGTTTAAAGATGGTTTTAACATCATATTTTTGTAAGATTCGCCCAATTCCATCCGTTATGCCTTTGATATAGGGTAAAAAGGCCCTTTTATCAAATGCTGGAGGTAGCGAATGTTTCTGTGAGCTGGGTTTGGGTTTCCAGGTTCTCTGTTTGGAGTTGTAGCCATTCTTTTTAAGTGCAATGTCTATATACTTCAACTCTTGCTTGAGGTGTTCGGGGTCACAAATTTTGTGAGTACGGTTCACAAGAGCCGATACAACCGATGTCAAGTTGGCTGGGTGATGATGTGATGTAGCATGTAAATATCTGTCCGTATGAGTGTCTTTCCGGAACACCGTGTGGCCGATCGAACCATCTTGCTTTCTTGTGACTTTAACGTCTAGGAAAGCCAAAGAGTTTTCTTGTTCTCTTTCCATTGTAAATTTAACTTTTTCGTGGATGGAATTAAGATGAATCAGAAAACTTTCTACCTGATTCTCTTTGAGTACGCAGAAGGTGTCATCCACGTACCTTACCCAAATTGTTGGTTTCGTTAAGGATGTTCCTAATGCCAATTCCTCAAAATGCTGCATCCATATGTCTGCAATTATTGGTGCAACAGGTGAACCCATTGCAACACCATCAATTTGTAAATAATATTTCCCATTGTATAAGAAATATTCGGATGTAAGGCATATATCAATTAACTCTAATAACTTAGAGTTGTTTTGAGAATTAGACAATTTCGATTTTATAACATTGAGGGTTTCTTCAATTGGAACATTGGTGAATAAGGAGGTAACATCAAAACTAACCATAATTTCATCATGTTTAATGTGAAGGTCTTTGATCATGGACACGAAATGTTCCGAGTTTCTTACTATTGAGTTTGAGTTTTCAATAAGTGGCTTAAGCTTAAAGGTTAATTCTTTAGCCAACAAGTATGTTGGTGAATCTATTTGGGTGACGATGGGTCTTAACGGTACATTTTCTTTATGTACCTTAGGAAGGCCGTAAACTCTTGGTGCTTGTGGACATGACGGTATTAAATTCTGTGCACAATTTTCGGCAAAAAATTGTGTGCACAGAAACAAACAAAAAAGTTTAATTCACTCTCAGCCAAGGTTAAAAACAACAACAACAAATCCCAGTCTGCTGATGCAAAATGTGTGGTGAATTTCTCCAGCAAAATACTTGATGAAAATATGATTTCAATTTTATCAAAAGGTATGAATTTTACCCCATCACCTTTAAGTGTCCCTATTGAAAATATTATAAGTAATATTGAAGAATCAATACGCAGAAACAAAATAGATAGGATTTCAGCTGAAACTATAAGACAGGATGTATCGGTGTTGCTTAGGAAAGGCAAAAAGATTGAACAAAACATTACTCTCCTTGAAAGAAAAGCCCTTGAAAAACTTAGAAAGGACAAAGAAATTATTGTTTTACCTGCAGATAAAGGAAACTGTACAGTTATTCTTAACTCCAAAGAATATGATGCTAAAATCCTTTCTCTGCTAAGTGACAAACTTACTTACAAAGAAGTAACGTATGATCCAACATCAAGAGTGCTTAAAAAAGTTCGACAGATTGTAAATGACAGTAAATCTGTTTTACAAAATCAGAATTTAATACCGTCATGTCCACAAGCACCAAGAGTTTACGGCCTTCCTAAGGTACATAAAGAAAATGTACCGTTAAGACCCATCGTCAGCCAAATAGATTCACCAACATACTTGTTGGCTAAAGAATTAACCTTTAAGCTTAAGCCACTTATTGAAAACTCAAACTCAATAGTAAGAAACTCGGAACATTTCGTGTCCATGATCAAAGACCTTCACATTAAACATGATGAAATTATGGTTAGTTTTGATGTTACCTCCTTATTCACCAATGTTCCAATTGAAGAAACCCTCAATGTTATAAAATCGAAATTGTCTAATTCTCAAAACAACTCTAAGTTATTAGAGTTAATTGATATATGCCTTACATCCGAATATTTCTTATACAATGGGAAATATTATTTACAAATTGATGGTGTTGCAATGGGTTCACCTGTTGCACCAATAATTGCAGACATATGGATGCAGCATTTTGAGGAATTGGCATTAGGAACATCCTTAACGAAACCAACAATTTGGGTAAGGTACGTGGATGACACCTTCTGCGTACTCAAAGAGAATCAGGTAGAAAGTTTTCTGATTCATCTTAATTCCATCCATGAAAAAGTTAAATTTACAATGGAAAGAGAACAAGAAAACTCTTTGGCTTTCCTAGACGTTAAAGTCACAAGAAAGCAAGATGGTTCGATCGGCCACACGGTGTTCCGGAAAGACACTCATACGGACAGATATTTACATGCTACATCACATCATCACCCAGCCAACTTGACATCGGTTGTATCGGCTCTTGTGAACCGTGCTCACAAAATTTGTGACCCCGAACACCTCAAGCAAGAGTTGAAGTATATAGACATTGCACTTAAAAAGAATGGCTACAACTCCAAACAGAGAACCTGGAAACCCAAACCCAGCTCACAGAAACATTCGCTACCTCCAGCATTTGATAAAAGGGCCTTTTTACCCTATATCAAAGGCATAACGGATGGAATTGGGCGAATCTTACAAAAATATGATGTTAAAACCATCTTTAAACCGCCAACTAAGGTTCGTCATTTTTTAAGATCGCCTAAGGACAAAATTCCACTACAAAATCCTGGTGTATACTCTGTTCCCTGTAGCTGTGGATCTTTTTATATTGGTGAAACGAAAAGAGGTATTAGAACACGTTTAAACGAACATATCAAAGCTATCCAAAACAACGCTGTCACAAAATCGGCAATATGTGAACATCTGGCCTACAACGAAGATCACTTTATACGTTTTGATCAAGCTAGATCAATCGCAAATGAAAGATTTTATGTACCAAGAATCGTCAGAGAAGCAATTGAAATTAAGAAACATACAAATTTCAATAGAGATTCTAGCTTTAAATTATCGCCAACGTGGGATCCTCTCATAAGCAAAACCATAGTAAAGCAAATCAAAAAACCTATAGCCGATGTCGTGAGCTTTGCATGTGTCCAAAAATACATCGAATCAACGCAACAACAACCTAGAACGAGTACACCACCACCACCCACAAGCAATCCAAGTGCATCAAAATCTACGCACCGGTACTTCTTGAGAGCGAGAGCTAAAAACCAATAACTTAAACAACAGCAATCAAACGTCAGTCTCATCCCGTGACCACGAAGTATGAAACTTCTTCGAAACGTCGGGTAGAAATAAATAAGAAAATATTTCTTATAACGCGGTAAGTTCCGAAAATAAAAAACTTTATCTAATATGAATATCGTCCGCGAAAATAAAAACCTAAAATCTCATATGTATTATGTGTTTAACAAACATTTGAGGTGTTTTTCTGTGATTATTTAATGTTAACCAATTTGTAATTGAATTCGTGTTTGTATCTAGGTTAACCTTGTGTCCTTTAATTTGTTTTTGTTTTCTGTTTAGGTTTTAAGTTAATTACACTGTATAACTATATGTACTTAATTGATTAAGTTGTTTATTAATTAGATTTTTGTTATCCCTTTTTTTTCAGGTAATACAATCGATGTTTGTTCATTCAAGGTCAAGGGTTCGCCGTTGTCATTGGGCGAGTTTGTTTAGTAAGTACAGTGTAGTTCAAAAAAAAATTAAATTTCAAGCGAACCTTTTTTTTGTAATTTAAGATGTATTTTATAGTTTTAGATTTAGTATTGAAATGTTTTTAAATGAAAATAATATATATTTTTTAAATTTTAATTCGATTCATTGTAATTCATGCATACAAATTTGTTCACTTTGTATTAAGTATTTATTTCAATGAAAATAAAATAATAAAAAAAATTTAAAGTTGTTTTTTTTTTGCTGCTGGTTCAACATACACCTCCCTTTGAACGGTTACGTTCAACAATTCTTGTTTTAATTTTTTCTATGCTTCTCTTGTGATGATGGTGAAATATCACATTGCCAGCTTTATTAACGTTGACCTTTATTTGGTACCTATCTGGTACATTTACTGTAAATTGTTTTCTTTTACTGTTTGCAATTCTCTCAAAATCAATCCGTTTTGAGGTGTCTTTGTTAATAAGAACCTCTCCTCCTTCACGGGTAATGAATTTCTAGAAGTCATTATCAATTCTCATTTGAATTTTCTTTATTGTAGTCGATGGCCTTAGCGTATGTAGGGATTGTACTATAGAACCATTGATAGTAACAGGAATTGGGTTTCCTTCAAGGTTGTTTTGAATAGTTTCTGTATTAGGAAACAGACTGTCTTCAAAGTTGACTTCGTTGGTTTCGGTGTCGGAGAGTGGTTCGTTTGTCAAAAAATTCAGGTTGTTGTGAATAAGCTGTTGAAGGGATATTGAGTAATCAGGTGGTGAGAATCTGATTTCCTCCAGGATCGTAACGTAATCTTCCAAATCTGACTGCATTTTCGCTGTAAATAGATATAATTAAATTATGGGTGGGTAAGTAAAATTGACACATACAAATCTACAACAAAACAACACATGGACGAGGTTAAATATTACTTAGAATTCATGTAAGCGACAAATTTTGACAACGGGCCCTTGGCACATATTGTGTTTTGTCCGTACTGTCACCACTCTTACTATTTCATCTTTTCCCGGATGAATTAGTTCAATGATTCCTAACGGCCATAATGTTTGTGGAATGTTCTCATCCTTGATAAGGAAACCTCTCCAACCTTAACGTTGGGCTCAATTTTTTTGCTAATTTGGTCGATGCTGCAAACGATTGAGATATTCTTTAGTCCATTTTTTCCAAAAATGTTGGCTTATTTGTTGAATGTATCTCCATCGTTGGCTATAAGTTACGTTGAAAGATGGGATATTTGGTTCAGGGATTGCATTTTATGCTTGACCAATCAGGAAATGACCTGGGGTTAAAACCGCTAAATCATCTATATCGTTTTGAAGTGTGCATAATAGTCGCGAGTTGAGACATGCTTCTATTTGGGTAAGTGATGTTGAGAGTTCTTCAAACGTGCAAATTGACGTGCCTATAACTCGTCGAAGATGACATTTTACGGATTTAACGCCAGCCTCCCATAATCCTCCATGATGAGGTACTGCTGGAGGGTTGAAATGCCAATTAACATTTAGATTTGATAAATATTTTATGGTATCTGGCGTAGCTTCTTTAATGGCTTGATTGAGCTTACGATGTAACATGACCTTTCCTCCTCTAAAATTTGATCCACAATCAGAGTATATGTCGGAGCACAAACCGCTCTTTTTAGAGCTGCTAGGAATGCTGTGGATGTTAAATCCGATACTGCTTCTATATGTATAGCCTTTGTAGCTATACATACAAAAATACAAAGGTACCCTTTATAAACTTTTGGCTTTCTGTGGTTTGACATCTTCAAATTTATAGGCCCGACGTAATCTATACCGACATGGTTAAATGTTTTTGAAATGTTGACTCGAGGAGTTGGTAAATTGCCTATTAACTGCTGGGCAGTGGCTGCTTGGTGTTTGGTACATATTACACATTTGTGAATTTGTCGTTTAATTATTCTTTTGGCATCTAAAATCCAATAATTGTTACGAATGGTGTTTAAAACTAATGAAATTCCACCATGGAGAGTTTCCTTATGATTTTTGTCAATTATGAGTTCAGTCACATAATTTTCTTGAGGAAGAACAATTGGATGGTTCATATTGTAGGAAATATCAGCATTTTCCAGTCTTCCTCCTTCTCGAATAAGCCCGTTGTTGTCGAGGAACGGACTGAGCTTAATTAGGCGACTTTTCCTTGATAAGGGTTTATTTCCGTTAAGCTGTTGGCAATCTTGTGCAAATGTAGATTTTTGCACAGTTTTTAGAATCATTATTTTTGCTGTGCTCAATTCTGCTACAGACAGCATGTTTAAGTGTGTTTGTGCGGGATGACAACAGTTATGAATGAAGCGTAAAATCATAGCCGTAACTCGTATGAGTTTTGTATACGAAGAATACCTTGGTAGTAGCTCGTTAAGCGTTACAGTAAACAAATTGGTTATGGTCGGTTTTTTAGCCTCTAGTTCTGTGCATTCTGTTAAAGTGGGATTTTTAGGCCAGGTATCCTGATCTTTGGTAAGCCAGTCAGGCCCATGCCAAAATAATTTACAGTCAATTAGTTGTTTAGAAGAGATACCCCGAGATGCTAAGTCGGCGGGGTTGTCCTTTGTTGGAACTTGTCGCCAATACTCCGGTTTATTCAAAACGTTTGAGAACCTTGTTTCTGGATTCACCGAGAATTGGCCCACTTGAGTTTATAAACGGTAGTTTGACTACATATTGTTAATTTGGTAGTCGCACAAAATTGTTTTTATATAGGTTTTGACATGCTTGCTCTTCTTGTGTTTGTTTGTTATAGTCTTGGACTTCTTCAATTTCCCAAATTTGTTGCATTTGAGAACTTAGATCATCGATAGGTTTGACGGTGATCGTGAAAGCATTGACTGAAGCCTTTGATGGAGTTACAAAGTTTCCCAGAACTATCCACCCAAATATCGTGTTAATGGCTACGTAGCTACCAGTGATCCACAACGTATTCCTTCACGGATAATATGTCCGTAAACATCTGCTCCAAGCAAAGCATCAATGGGCCTTGGGCTAAAAAACATCGGATAAGCTAATTTGATATTTTGAAGATCTGTTCAGTTGCCTTCAGTATATTCTTTGGTTGGCAATAAATCAGTGATTGTTTTTAATACGAACATATTTACTTCTATTGATGTTTTGTCGGATGTGGTTGAAAGAAGTTGTAACCTTACTTGTCGTGTGGCAAATGCAGTTTGGTTTTTATTCAAGCCTAGAACTTCAATTGATGTGCGCGTCCCACGAGTATGTAACCGTTGAAAAGCGTTTTCAGTTATAAACGACGTTTGTGAGCCTGAATCTATTAGGCATCGCAAAACTATTGAATGACCGTTGCGGTCAAGTGCTACCACCAATGCTGTTGGAAGTAGAACACTATGGTTTTTCGTTGTGAAGAAATTGTTTGTTTTCTCTACGTTGGTACGTTCTTCTGTATTTGAATCCTTTGATGAAGATTCATTGAAGTGTAGTGTAGTGTGGTGTGATTGATGACATTTCGTACATCCTTGTTTACTTTGACATTTGGTATGGTTGTGCTTGTTTGAAAAACAATTTAAACATCTGCCAAATGTTCTTATAACCTTTCGTCGATTCGGTACATCCAAATTGAGATACACTCTACAATTTCCCACGTAGTGCCTTTCATTGCAGGCAGGGCAATGGGAGTTCACAATATTGTGAAATGTCTTGGTACCTTCCTTTTTGATAGTCGCAGTAGTTGGCCTTGCACTAATCGTACTGCTTATTGATTCCAGCACCGTTATTATTTTATGTAAGAATGCTAAAAAAAATTAAATTCTGGGAGGTAAGCATCATCTCCCAAATCTTCTTCCCATAGAACCAATGTTACAAATGCCAATTTTTTTACCAATAGATCTATCAGTAATGCATCCCAGGTGCTCGTCTCTACTTTGAGTGCTTTAAGTTGTTGCAAACACTCTTCGGTAGTGTCAACTAATGTTTTTAAACCTTTATCGGTTTCGGTTGGTAGTTTTGTTTGGCTAACCAGGGTCTTTAAATGATGATTATCTAGGGTTCTAGTGTTTTCATATCTATCCTTTAGAAAGACATACCTTTAGGTAATGAAGTTTTTGCACGGGGCTCAATTCCTTATTGTCATGTACCAATGAAATAAACAGATCAGAAAATAATCTCCATGCATTATAATCCCCATTACACTTGGGTAAGGTTATTTTTGGAAGCTGTGTATATGACCAACGGGGCTCAGGTTGGGTCCTTCACCTGTTATCTTCCACTGAGATTTTAGTCAAGCCATCTTCCAGTTCGCCCATATACTCGGAATATTTTATTTCAATTTCATCTAACTGTCGTTTTTGTATGTACGGATTTTCACATTCGGTTTTCGTTTCAATAATAGATTCTTAAATTTGCCTATCTTGATTCACAAATTCTTGCCACAAATTGCGCGAATCTATTAGTTTTTGTTTATAAAACCTGTGGTTCGTTTTTCCGTCCTGTTTTTTTTTCATTTTCTATTGTCTTTTCTAATTTGTCTTTTAAGACAATTTGATTGACCAATAATACCTCAAGTTTGCTCATAGTGTTCAACTCAATTGTTGAAGAATGGTATTTGTCGTTAAAAATGTTGTTTGTTTTTGGTTAATTGTTAATAATTACACAAACAAAATTCAATTAAAGGCAATACCAAGACCGTCAAAAAAAATAAGAAAACTTCAAATAAAACCTAAATCAAACATGTACCGCAGTCCTGGATGGAACCACCAATATTTATTGACTCACAATGAGTACTTACCTCAATATCCTTAGTTAACAATAATCATTAAAAAAAATAAAAAGATAGCAAACGTTTGTTTGACTTAGGTAAATTTAATTTTCTTTACTTTTTTTCTGAGTATTGGTCTTAATTTCTAATTAATTCTACTTAATGTAAGTATAACTTTATCAGATAATGTTAATTGGACGTATAAGCTCATCCAATGATTTGCTATCTGATTTTCTACTTGTGCAATTGGTTAGTTTTTTTTTTTTTTTTGAATACAAATATCAAAACATATGCATTTAACGTATAAGTCGTTTAATGCTTTCGCTTTGATTTGCCTTGGAATTATATAATATATACAAAAGCTGGCTTGGATCGAAATGGAATGTCTGGTTGAAATTGTCTCCCCTGTTCTTGGGCTGTTAGTCGGTCCAATGCTGCAAATTAAATTTTTTCTTTGGATTCTGGATTTGGACTTTCTACTTTTTACTGATTTTTTAATTAAATTAAATCAATAAATAATGAAATGACCAAAAATGTTTTGTACTGTGGTGAATATTATATAACAAATATAAAATTCTTGGCAGCACTAACAATTTTTTCAATTAACTTTGCAGTTGACTACTTGTCTCTTTTGCTCATATAGTTTCTTGTTTTTTCTCTTTCTTACTTATTATTAAATTGTTTATAAACTTTAATTGTCAATATCTTTAAAACTTAAAATTTTACAAGCAATTAATATTATTTTTAGATTCTTTACATAAAATCTTTTATTGTAAGTGTAGTTTTAATTATCTGACATTAAAGTTCGGGCTGTCAGATCGTGTTAAACATTTCTGTGATTATTTTCGATACACAATTGTTAAAAAACAATAAAAATGTTTAATTTTTGTGAAAAGTGCAGTTAATTTAACATATGTATTATGTGTTTAAATAGCATTTGAGGTGTTTTTCTGTGATTCTTTAATGTTAACCAATTTGTAATTGAATTCGTGTTTGTATCTAGGTTAACCTTGTTCCCCTTTTCTCTTTCAGGTAATACAATCGATGTTTGTTCATTCAAGGTCAAGGGTGCGCCGTTGTCATTGGGCGAGTTTGTTTAGTAAGTACAGTGTAGTTCAAAAAAATTAAATTTATTATTTTTTTATGTTATGAAGCCGTGACAACGTTTCAAGCGAAACTTTTTTTTGTAATTTAAGATGTATTTTATAGTTTTAGATTTAGTATTCAAATGTTTTTAAATGAAAATAATATATATTTTTTTAATTTTAATTCGATTTATTGTAATTCATACATACAAATTTGTTCACTTTGTATTAAGTATTTATTTCGATGAAAATAAAATAATAAAAAAAATTTTAGAGTTGTTTTTTTTTGCTGCTGGTTCAACATACACCTCCCTTTGAACGGTTACGTTCAACAATTCCTGTTTTAATTTTTTCTATGCCTCTCTTATGATAATAGTGAAATACCACCTTGCCAGCTTTATTAACGTTGACCTTTATTTGGTACCGATCTGGTAGATTTACTGTAAATTGTTTTCTTTTACTGTTTGCAATTCTCTCAAAATCAATCCGTTTTGAGGTGTCTTTGTTAATAAGAACCTCTCCTCCTTCACGGGTAATGAATTTCTGGAAGTCATTATCAATTCTCATTTGAATTTCCTTTATTGTAGTCGATGGCCTTAGCTTATGTAGGGATTGTACTATAGAACCATTGATAGTAACAGGAATTGGGTTTCCTTCAAGGTTGTTTTGAATAGTTTCTGCATTAGGAAACAGACTGTCTTCAAAGTTGACTTCTTTGGTTTCGGTGTCGGAGAGTGGTTCGTTTGTCAAAAAATTCAGGTTGTTGTGAATAAGCTGTTGAAGGGATATTGAGTAATCAGGTGGTGAGAATCTGATTTCCTCCAGGATCGTAACGTAATCTTCCAAATCTGACTGCATTTTCGCTGTAAATAGATATAATTAAATTATGGGTGGGTAAGTAAAATTGACACATACAAATCTACAACAAAACAACACATGGACGAGGTTAAATATTACTTAGAATTCATGTAAGCGACAAATTTTGACAACGGGCCCTTGGCACATATTGTGTTTTGTCCGTACTGTCACCACTCTTACTATTTCATCTTTTCCCGGATGAATTAGTTCAATGATTCCTAACGGCCATAATGTTTGTGGAATGTTCTCATCCTTGATAAGGAAACCTCTCCAACCTTAACGTTGGGCTCAATTTTTTTGCTAATTTGGTCGATGCTGCAAACGATTGAGATATTCTTTAGTCCATTTTTTCCAAAAATGTTGGCTTATTTGTTGAATGTATCTCCATCGTTGGCTATAAGTTACGTTGAAAGATGGGATATTTGGTTCAGGGATTGCATTTTATGCTTGACCAATCAGGAAATGACCTGGGGCTAAAACCGCTAAATCATCTATATCGTTTTGAAGTGTGCATAATAGTCGCGAGTTTAGACATGCTTCTATTTGGGTAAGTGATGTTGAGAGTTCTTCAAACGTGCAAATTGACGTGCCTATAACTCGTCGAAGATGACATTTTATGGATTTAACGCCAGCCTCCCATAATCCTCCATGATGAGGTGCTGCTGGAGGGTTGAAATGCCAATTAACATTTAGATTTGATAAATATTTTATGGTATCTGGCGTAGCTTCTTTAATGGCTTGATTGAGCTTACGATCTAACATGACCTTTCCTCCTCTAAAATTTGATCCACAATCAGAGTATATGTCGGAGCACAAACCGCTCTTCTTAGAGCTGCCAGGAATGCTGTGGATGTTAAATCCTTTATAAACTTTTGGCTTTCTGTGGTTTGACATCTTCAAATTTATAGGCCCGACGTAATCTATACCGACATGGTTAAATGTTTTTGAAATGTTGACTCGAGGAGTTGGTAAATTGCCTATTAACTGCTGGGCAGTGGCTGCTTGGTGTTTGGTACATATTACACATTTGTGAATTTGTCGTTTAATTATTCTTTTGGCATCTAAAATCCAATAATTGTTACGAATGGTGTTTAAAACTAATGAAATTCCACCATGGAGAATTTCCTTATGAGTTTTGTCAATTATGAGTTCACTCACATAATGTTCTCGATAAAGAACAATTGGATGGTTCATATTGTAGGAAATATCAGCATTTTCCAGTCTTCCTCCTTCTCGAATAAGCCCGTTGTTGTCGAGGAACGGACTGAGCTTAATTAGGCGACTTTTCCTTGATAAGGGTTTATTTCCGTTAAGCTGTTGGTAACCTTGTGCATGTAGATTTTTGCACAGTTTTTAGAATCATTATTTTTGCTGTGCTCAATTCTGCTACAGGCAGCATGTTTAAGTGTTTTTGTGCGGGATGACAACAGTTATGAATGAATCGTTAAATCATAGCCCTAACTCGTATGAGTTTTGTATACGAAGAATTCCTTGGTAGTAGCTCGTTAAGCGTTACAGTAAACAAATTGGTTATGGTCGGTTTTTTAGCCTCTAGTTCTGTGCATTCTGTTAAAGTGGGATTTTTAGGCCAGGTATCCTGATCTTTGGTAAGCCAGTCAGGCCCATGCCAAAATAATTTACAGTCAATTAGTTGTTTAGTAGAGATACCCCGAGATGCTAAGTCGGCGGGGTTGTCCTTTGTTGGAACGTGTCGCCAATACTCCGGTTTATTCAAAACGTTTGAGGACCTTGTTTCTGGATTCACCGAGAATTGGCCCACTTGGGTTTATAAACGGTAGTTTGACTACATATTGTTTATTTGGTAGTCGCACAAAATTGTTTTTATATAGGTTTTGACATGCTTGCTCTTCTTGTGTTTGTTTGTTATGGTCTTGGACTTCTTCAATTTCCCAAATTTTTTGCATTTGAGAACTAAGATCATCGATAGGCTTGACGGTGATCGTAAAAGCATTGACTGAAGCCTTTGATGGATTTACAATGTTTCCCAGAACTATCCACCCAAATATCGTGTTAATGGCTACTGTAGCTACCAGTGATCCACAACGTATTCCTTCACGGATAATATGTCCGTAAGCATCTGCTCCAAGCAAAGCATCAATGGGCCTTGGGCTAAAAAACATCGGATAAGCTAGTTGGATATTTTGAAGATGTGCTCAGTTGCCTTCAGTATATTCTTTGGTTGGCAATAAATCAGTGATTGTTTTTAATACGAACATATTTACTTCTATTGATGTTTTGTCGGATGTGGTTGAATGAAGTTGTAATCTTACTTGTCGTGTGGCACATGCAGTTTGGTTTTATTCAAGCCTAGAACTTCAATTGATGTGCGTGTCCCACGAGTATGTATTTGAATCCTTTGATGAAGATTCATTGAAGTGTAGTGTAGTGTGGTGTGATTGATGACATTTCGTACATCCTTGTTTACTTTGACATTTGGTATGGTTGTGCTTGTTTGAAAAACAATTTAAACATCTGCCAAATGTTCTTATAACCTTTCGTCGATTCGGTACATCCAAATTGAGATACACTCTACAATTTCCCACGTAGTGCCTTTCATTGTAGGCAGGGCAATGGGAGTTCACTGTGATATGTTTTGGTACCTTCCTTTTTGATAGTCGCAGTAGTTGACCTTGCACTAATCGTACTGCTTATTGATTCTAGCACCTTTATTCTTTTATGAATAAAGGTGCTACTCCCAGAAATTAAATTCTGGGAGTTTAACATCATCTCTTAAATCTTCTTCCCATATACGCAATGTTTCAAATGGCAATTTTTTACCAATAGATCTATCAGTAATGCAGGTGCTCGTCTCTACTTTGAGTGCTTTAAGTTGTTGCGAACACTCTTCGGTAGTGTCAACTAATGTTTTTAAACCTTTACCTGTTTCGGTTGGTAGTTTTGTTTGGCTAACCAGGGTCTTTAAATGATGATTATCTAGGGTTCTTGTGTTTTCATATCTATCCTTTAGAAAGACATCCCTTTAGGTAATGAAGTTTTTGCACGGGGCTCAATTCCTTATTGTCATGTACAAATGAAATAAACAGATCAGAAAATGATCTCCATGCATTATAATCCCCATTACACTTGGGTAAGGTTATTTTTGGAAGCTGTGCATATGACCAATGGGGCTCAGGTTGGGTCCTTCACCTGTTATCTTCCACTGAGATTTTAGTAAAGGCATCTTTCAGTTCGCCCATATACTCGGAATATTTTATTTCGATTTCATCTAACTGTCGTTTTTGTATATACGGATTTTCACATTCGGTTTTCGTTTCAATAATAGATTCTTGAATTTGCCTATCTTGATTCACAAATTCTTGCCACAAATTGCGCGAATCTATTAGTTTTTGTTTATAAAACCCTGTGGTTCGTTTTTCCGTCCTGTTTTTTTTTTAATTTTCTATTGTCTTTTCTAATTTGTCTTTTAAGACAATTTGATTGACCAATAATTCCTCAAGTTTGCTCATAGTGTTCAACTCAATTGTTGAAGAATGGTATTTGTCGTTAAAAATGTTGTTTGTTTTTGGTTAATTGTTAATAATAAAACAAACAAAATTCAATTAAAGGCAATACCAAGACCGTCAAAAAAAAAATAAGAAAACTTCAAATGAAACCTAAATCAAACATGTACCGCAGTCCTGGATGGAACCACGAACATTTTTTGACTCACAATGAGTTCTTACCTCAATATCCTTAGTTAGCAATAATCATTAAAAAAAAATAAAAAGATAGCAAACGTTTGTTTGACTTAGGTAAATTTTATTTTATTTACTTTTTTCTGAGTATTGGTCTTAATTTCTAATTAATTCTACTTAATGTAAGTATAACTTTATCAGATAATGTTAATTGGACGTATAAGCTCAATGATTTGCTTTCTGATTTTCTACTTATACAATTGGTTTTTTTTTTTTTTTTTTTTTTGAATACAGATAGATAGATAGATAGATATTTATTTTTATTCGTTTCAAATTATATAAGCTAATTAACAATTTTTTTAAAAAGAAAAAAATAATAGTGTTCATTCTTTTACTTTAGAAGTAAGTGGTGATTGACACATCAATATTTTTAAATAAAAGAGATCAGCAAGATATATTATTACTAAAAGTAAATTAAAAAATAAGTAAATTAAAAATTAAAAGCAAGATATATCGTCATAAAACTTAACAATTTGTAGGTAATAAATTTTTGTTTTTATACATTTTATGTGATTAAAATAGAGACAAATCTAAAGAAAATAATTCAATATTTTCATAGCTATTTGTGACTAACCAGTCTTTGACATTTTTTATGAAATTTTAATAAGAAACTGTTTGCCTTATTCTAATGATAATGCGTGACCAACAACATATCAGATTTAATCGTTTGAATATGATATTTCCAATTCAAATTAAAATCAATGAAGACACCTATATACTTAAAATGTGGCACCGACTCAATTTTGAAACAATTTTCGGAACATTGTAAATCCGATGAAAAATTACTTCTACCACACTTCTGAATAGATAGAGAAAACTGTTTACAATCGTGGGTGTGAAACCATAGGTTATAATCATGTAGGTTGTTGGCAGATATCTTGAAACAGATTAATTTAGTTTTTTCACTGATAATTAACCTATGCATGGTGAACCACATCCTGAAATATTAAGATCTTCCTCAATCTTGGCGATACATTCAAATACCGTTCCATATTCATACTTAAAAACTGTATCATCGGCAAATCCTGTTGAGTTACCATTTAGCTTAAGTTTGAAAATAGAGTTTATGTAGACAAGAAAAACAATGGGCCAAGTACAGAACCCTGAGGAACTCCATTTCTTAAAACCCTTGGTTCACTTAAATATCCATTTATATTTACAATTTGTTTCATCATCATCATCATCGGCGCAACATCCGGGATCCGGTCCAGGCCTCCTTCAACAAATTTTTCCATACATCCCGATTGCTGGCCGACGCCATCCAATTGCGCACCCCAAGGCTTTGGGCGTCCTGGTCTACGCCATCCTTCCAACGTAAGCAAGATCTGCCACGTTGTCTTCTACCATAGAAAGTATCGCAAAAGACTTTCCGAGTTGGTTCCTCTTCGCTCATGCGAGCTAGGTGTCCAGCCCACCGGAGTCTGCAGAGCTTTATTTTTTAAACAACATCTGCTTCGAGATAGATTTCATACAATTCATGATTGTATCTTCTCCGGAATCGTCCCTCCTCACACACGGGGCCAACAATTCTCCGTAAGACTTTTCTCTCGAACGCGGATAAGAGATCAGAGTGCCTTTTTGTAAGCACCCAAGTCTCGGATCCGTATGTGAGTACTGGTAAGACCATAGTCTTGTACAGCAGCAGTTTGGTTTTATGGTAAGGTTTCTGGATTTAAAGAGCCTTGACAGACTATAGTAGGTTTTGTTGGATTTCAGTAGCCGCCCGCGTATTTCCATATTGTTATCAGCTGCTACTTTTGACCCAAGAAAGTTATAGGACTGCACTACTTCAAGTTCATGCTCTGCTACCCTGATGGTTGTACCAACATTTCTCGCAGACGTTGCCGCCATGTACTTAGTCTTCCCTTCATATATGTGCAGCCCCAGGTATTTTGCCGCGTGCTCGACCTGAGTAAAGGAGTTTTGTACAGCTTGTTGGCTTCTGCCGATGATGTCGATGTCGTCTGCGTAAGCTAGTATCTGGCTGGACTTGGTGACGATAGTCCCTCTTGTTGACGTGCCAGAGTCACGGATTGCTTTCTCCAACGCCAGGTTGAAGAGGATGCAAGCCAGACCATCACCTTGTCGGAGTCCATTAAAGATGTTGATTGGTCTGGATAGCAAACCGGCTACTTTTACTTGGCTTGTGTTGTTGGTCATGGTCAGCCTACATAGTCGTGTCAATTTATTTGGAATGCCGAATTCTCTCATGGCCTTATAAAGTTGAACCCTGGCTATGCTATCGTAGGCGGCTTTAAAGTCTATAAAAAGATGGTATGTTGGGATATTAAATTCCAGATTTTTTCCATCACCTGCCTAAGGGTAAAGATCTGATCAATTGTGGATTTGCCTGATATAAAACCACATTGATATTTGCCGATTATGGTATTAGCGTATAAGGCTATCCGTTCTTGCAGGATAGAGGAGAATATTTAATAGGATGTACTCAACAATGTTATAACCCTATTGCATTTTGTGATATCTCCCTTCTTATGTATGGGACATATGATGCCTTTTCACCAGTCTTCTGGCATCTCTTCGTGTTCCCATACGTGTACTATGATTTCATGAATTTCTTGATGTAGTGTTGGCCCTCCATGTTTGATCAGCTCGGCAGGTATACCATCGGCTCCTGAGGCCTTATTATTTTTGAGCCTGTTTTATCTCCTCAATGCTTGGTGGCTGCAGAATGAGGTCTTCTTCCTGAATTGTTGGAGTCTCAATTTCTTCCGTGAGCTTCCGTGAGTTCATTAAAGTACACTTCCCATCGCTCCAGAATGCCTTCAGGATCGGTGATCAGATTACCCTCTCCGTCTTTACAATATGTACATCGTGGTGTGTATTGCGACATGTTTCTGACGGATTGGTAGAACTTCCGCGCCTGGTGCGGACCTCGCTCTCTATTTCTTTCCATTTCACAGACAATGTTTTTTTCCCAGGCTGCCTTTTTTCGTCTGTGAAGTCTTTTTTCTATTCTTCTGAGCTCTTTATATTCATTTTCGCGTGCCCGCGTTCTTTGAGACTGTTGCATTGCTCAATATGCAGCATTCTTACGTTCAGACGCTAGTTTGCTTTCATCATCAAACCAGTCGCTCCGATCTCTGCGACTACTGCCTAAGATGGTATCAGCAGCACTAATGACTTTGTTCTTAAGGCGTGACCATTTTTCCTCTACGCCCGGCATTCTGTCCCCAGGACTTACTCTTCCCTCATCGAGCTCTCCGAGGGCGAGCCTTAGTGCGCGACTGTATTGGTTGCTTTTGCATTCATCCCGTAGGGCAGCCGTGTTGATTCGAGCCTGACCAACGGATGCAATACTTCTTCCCATAGCAATCCGCCCTCGGAACACCATACCAACGAGATAGTGGTCCGAGTCGATGTTGGCACCTCGATACGTTCGTATCGTTCTCAGGCTCGAGTAGTGGCGGCGATCTATCAACACGTGGTCAATTTGGTTACGAGTGACTCCATCAGCCGATACCCAAGTGACTTTGTGGATATCCTTACGCGGGAGGCTGGTACTCGCAACGACCAATTTTGTTGATGCTGCCATTTCTATGACTCGTAGTCCATTGTCATTAGTGTTCTCATGCAAACTATGGGATCCTATGTACTGCCTGAATACTGGCTCCCTACCTAATTTTGCGTTGAAGTCACCAAGGATGATTTTAACGTCATACCTTGGGCAGGCATTGAGGGTCCTCTCTACAAGTTCATAGTAGGAATCTTTTTCTTCTTCTTCGGACTCCTCAGTAGGTGCGTGAACGTTTATGAGGCTGATGTTATTGAATTTGCCTCGCACGCGAAGGTTGCATAGCCTTTCATTTATTGCGTTAAAACGGATGACGGTAGGCTTCATTTTTTGGCTGACTAGGAAGCCTACCCCGAGCACATGGAGTTTTGAGTGACCGCTAAAATATATGTCGTATTCTTTTTTCTGCAAAACACCATTCCCTGGCCATCTCACTTCCTGAAGTGCTGTTATGTCAGCTTTATACATAGCCAGGACATCAGCTAGCTGTTGTGCAGCTTGAGCTCTATAGAGCGTTCAGACGTTCCATGAGAAAATTCTTAAATCGTTTAGCCGTTGTCGTTGCTTGGTTCGTCGTTGAGAAATCAGTATATTTCCGAGGCTTGTTGTCGGGTTCTGAGTAATATTTTTTTACGGGAGAGGTTACTAGCCCCTCGCCAACCCTTAGGAAGTGCTTGCAATTTTTGCTAATTTGTGTACAAAAATATAAACAAATCATTGTCCGGGGACCACCACGTGGAGGTAAAGCAAGCCGCAGGTCCCAGGTCAATATTTTCATAGCTATTTGTGATTAACCAGTCTTTGACATTTTTTTATCAAATATGAATAAGAAACTGTTTGCCTTATTCTAAGGGTAATTTATTGAAAATAAATGGAGCCGAATGCGTATAAACATGTGAAAAATGTGTTCTATGTGCAAATGGTACATTGACAAGGTTCATATTATTTAAACGCAGGTTATAAAATTGAGAGTTTCTACTCGGGATATTTCCACTTTGCTTGAAAAACTCTCTTAATACTTTAAATACATACAAATGTCTCATTGGTAAAATTCGCAATCTACATTAACGGGAAAGTTTCAGAATACCGATGTTTATTGCAAATTATTCGTATTAAATGCTTTTGCGTTATCAATAAGGGTCCAAAAGAATTAGCATACGAACCACCCCAGCTTGTTATACCGTATTGCAGTTTTGAACGTGCAAGGCCGTTGTTAATAGTAGCGAACAAAAAGGCTTAATGAGGTACAGTTTTCTTGTGACCAACACCATATCAGATTTAATCGTTTGAATATGATATTTCCAATTCAAATTAAAATCAATGAAGACACCTATATACTTAAAGTGTGGCACCGACTCAATTTTTAAACAATTTTCGGAACATTGTAAATCCGATGAAAAATTACTTCTTCCACACTTATGAATAGGTAGAGAAAACTGTTTACTATGGTGGCTGTGAAACCATAGGTTATAATCATGTAGGTTGTTGGCAGATATCTTGAAACAGATTAATTTAGTTTTTTTCACTGATAATTAACCTATGCATGGTGAACCACATCCTTAAGATTTCAAGATCTTCCTCAATCTTGGCGATACATTCAAATACCGTTCCATATTCATACTTAAAAACTGTATCATCGGCAAATGCTGTTGAGTTACCATTTAGCTTACGTTTGAAAATAGAGTTTATGTAGACAAGAAAAAACAATGGGCCAAGTATAGAAACCTGAGGAACACCATTTCTTAAAACCCTTGGTTTACTTAAACATCCATTTATATTTACAATTTGTTTCCTATTGCTTAAATACGATTTAAACAATTTAAAAAAAATTACCTCGAAAACCAGCATTATAAAGTTTGTCAAGTAAAAAGTCGTGGTTTACCATATCAAAAGCTTTCGTCATGTCAACAAACAAAGCTATGGTTGATTTATTGCCATTTAAACTACCATAAAGTTGACTACACACTCTCAAAATTGCATTCTCTGTTGACATACCCGCTCTAAACCCAAACTGATTGTTGCAAAAGAATTTAAATATATCTAAAAATGACACAATGCGAACTTTAATTAACTTTTCGAAAATCTTAGAAAACGTGGAAAAAAGAGATATTGGTCTATAATTTGAAAGCAGTTCTCTGTTTCCTTTTTTAAAGAGAGAAATAACTTCAACACATTTCAGATGATCAGCAAAACAACCCATTTCAACACTACTGTTAAATAAGTAGGTCAATACATCCACGACATACAAAGCAATATTTTTTAGTAGTACACTTGATATACGATCACTAGTGCAAGAATTTTTATTTTTAAGCGACATAATAACTTTGTATACTTCTCCCGATGTTATTGAATTAAAAACAAAGCTGTTTGGTTGTATATTTTCGATAAGAATATCTGGATCAATGGAGAAATTACAGTTTATATATGGTTCAAATATCGGCTTCAACTTTTCTGATATTTCAGTGACATACTCGTTGAATTTATTTGAAATCCTACCTGTGTCAGATTCTATAAGTTCATCAATATTAATGTTTTGAAGTTCAACACGATTTTTAACTTTTCCCAAAATGTTATCAATAACTCTCCATTCTTCTCTCACATTCCCCTCAGCTCTAGCAAATAAATCAGCATAGTAGTTATTGGGAGTATCTTCTATTTCTTTTTTTATTTTTTGCACATAATGTCGTAGTGCTTTTTAAGTGTTATATTATAGGGATGTTTTTTGCATTTTAAGCTAAACTTCTTCTTTTTTTCTAATCTTGTTTAGAAGATTATTAGTCATCCAAGGCTTAAGATGTTTCATTTTACCCGATTTTTTTGTTTGGAATGTACAAGAATTTATATGAGTTTTGAAAATGTATACAAAAGCTTCAAAAGCAATAGAAGGGTTGGTTTCTAAATAAACCGGCTCACAAAATTCGAATGTTAAACAGTCTTTCAGTAATGAAAAGTCAACACAAAGTTTTGTTGATTTAGCTACGCGCTTACAGTTTTCAAGACGGTTTAAAGCAATTTAGGGCATTCATTCTATGGTCTGTGAGATTTAAATCATACACTTTTCCAATAAACGCATTGTTATTATTTTTGTTAGATATTACAAAAAAATGGTCAATACAGCTCTTTGTCAAATCTGTCACACGGGTTGGTTCGTTTATGAAACTCTTAAGCCCATTTGAAGGCATAGTGAACAATAATTTTCTGTTTCTCTGTCAAATGCATTTAGTATATCAATATTTATATCTCCTGCAGCAATTAAACTTTTAGACTTAGTTACATTTAGAAGATTGCTTAATTCATCAATGAAAACACTTTTAGCATAATCATGTAATCTATAAATGCACAACAAGGTGTAATCACAATTTTCATAGATAAAAGACAATTTAGTTACATCTGCACTAGATTCAATTAAACGTGAGCAATCACACACATAATTCTCTTTCACATAAGCAGCTACACCTCCAGTACAATAACACTCATTACAATTACCAAAAAGAGTATAACCTGGTATATTGTACATATTTTATTCAATTTCATATATCCAAATTTCACTCAAAACAATCACAATAGGTAAATTCATCAACGAATCAATTTGCGCTAAGAATATAGAGAAATTTTTTCTCATTCTTCTAATATTCTGGTATAAACAAAAACAAAATTATTTGTATCGAGTGGGTATTCACATGCATTAGAATTTGTAAATGGAACAACGTTATTAAAATTCATAATTTTACAAAATCACTAGAACAATTTATTTTTACAAAATTGTCCCCTCTTTCTTCCACATATAAACAGTCCCATTCCTCGTCCATACATATTTAAACCCTTTTAAAGTCTTCATTGATTTTGCAGTGTTAAGTAATTGCCTTGCTTCATAAGTTAAGCACTCGTTTATATACACATCTTCTCTGATCTTGCTTGTGGGTTGAGTAGGTTCGTTGACAGGTGCTCTCTTTTCTCACGCTTTGCTTTAATTTTTTTTTCTTTGCATATATGAGACACGAATTTGATGTGCAGAATATTAGTATTCGATTTCGATGAACTGCCGTTTGATGTTGATTTGGCTAGCTTAATTTTTTTTTAAGTAGCACTGGTCAATATCTCGTTCATTTACATTTATGTTTAAACCTTCACGAAAGACTTTGAGAGCAACGTCTGTGTATGATATGTCTTTTTTATGTATATCAAAACATATGCATTTAACGTATAAGTCGTTTTATGCTTTCGCTTTGATTTACCTTGGAATAATATAATATATACAGAAGCTGGCTTGGGTCGAAATGGAATGTCTGGTTGAAAATTGTCTCCTTTTATACCCTGTTCTTGGGCTGTTAGTCGGTCCAATGCTGCAAATTTAATTTTTTCTTTGGATTCTGGATTTAGACTCTCTACTTTTTATTGATTTTTTAATTAAATTAAATCAATAAATAATGAAATGACCAAAAATGTTCTGTACTATGGTGAATATTTTATAACAAATAAATTTTTCTTGGCAGCACTAACAATTTTTTCAATTAACTTTGCAGTTGACTACTTGTCTCTTTTTCTCATATAGTTTCTTGTTTTTTCTCTTTCTTACTTATTATTAAATTGTTTATAAACTTTAATTGTCAATATCTTTAAAACTAATAATTTTACAAGCAAATTAATATTATTTTTAGATTCTTTACATAAAACCTTTTATTATAAGTGTAGTTTTAATTATCTGACATTAAAGTTCGGGCTGTCAAATCGTGTTAAACATATCTCGAATTAATTTTTTTTACCGCGTGCTTATTTTCGATACACAATTGTTAAAAAACAATAAAAATGTTTAATTTGTGTGTAAAGTGCAGTTAATTTAACATATGTATTATGGGTTTAACAAACATTTGTGGTGTTTTCCCGTGATTCTTTAATGTTAACAAATTGTAATTGAATTCGTGTTTGTATCTAGGTTAACCTTGTGTCCTTTAATTTGTTTTTGTTTTGTGTTTAGGTTTTAAGTTAATTACACTGTACTTAATTGATTAATGTGTTTATTAATTGGATTTTTGTTTTCCCTTTTTTCTTTCAGGTAATACAATCGATATTTGTTCATTCAAGGTCAAGGGTGCTCCGTTGTCATTGGGCGAGTTTGTTTAGTAAGTACAGTGGGGTTCAAAAAAAATTCAATTCATTAAATTTCTTTTCCTTTTTTTTATGTTATGCCGTGACAACGTTTCAAGTGAACATTTTTTTGTAATTTAAGATGTATTTTATAATTTGAGATTTAGTATTGAAATATTTTTAAATTAAAACAAAATATATTTTTTTAATTTTAATTCGATTTATTGTAATTCATACATACAAATTTGTTCACTTTGTATTAAGTATTTATTTCGTTGAAAATAACATAATACATTTTTTTTTAAGTTGTTCTTTTTTGCTGCTGGTTCAACAACAGTTGATGAAAAACCAGTGAATGTAAAGAATTATCGATACCCATACGCTCATAAGCAGGAAATTCAGTCCCAGATAAAGGACATGTTAAATCAAGGAATAATTAGGCCGAGTAATTCACCGTGGTCATCACCAGTATGGAAAGTACCGAAATAGGTAAACTCCAAGGGTATACAAAAATGGCGTTTAGTCAAAAACTTTCGGAAATTGAATGAAAAAACCATTGATGACAGATATACTTTACCTTATATCAATGAAATTCTAGATAAATTAGGAAAGTGCCAATATTTCACTACACTTGACCTCGCGTCAGGCTTCCATCAAATAGAGGTAGACGCACGAGATGTTAAGAAAACAGCGTTTTCAGTTGATAATGGACATTTTGAGTTCATACGTATGCCATTTAGTTTGAAAAACGCACCTGCAACTTTTCAACGAGTAATGGACAACGTTCTAAATGAACTAGTCGACAAAATATGTCTTGTCTACATGGATGACATAATAGTTTACTCATCAAAATTAACTGAACACATGACTTACTTAGAAAAAAGTATTTGAAGCTTTTACTAAATCCAAATTGATAAAAGTCAATTTTTGAAAAAAAAAGAGGTAGAATTTATAGGACACATAGCCTGTAGAGATGGTATAAAACCAAATCCCAAGAAAATAGAAGCTGTAAAGACTTACCCAATACCCAAAACGCAAAAAAAAAAATAAAACAATTTTTAGGTTAATCATAGAGGAATAAATGAATCATTTAAACATTTTAAAAGAGAATATTATTTGCCAAATATTAAAGAAAAAATAACTAAATTTATTAATAATTGCAGAATTTGCCAAATAGAAAAATATGAAAGAAATCCTCCCAAACCGAAGTTTGAATTTACGGAAACTCCTAAAATTCCCTCAGAAATAATACACGTAGACGTTTTCTTTCCACAAAAAGGAATACCAATCCTTACTATAATTGACAAATACAGTCGTTATGCACAAGCTTTTGAACTTCAATCAAGAAACGCAGTTCACTTAAAAGAAGGAATTTTAAACTTCATTATTACATTCGGGAAACCAAAACTTCTTGTAATAGATCAAGAAATAGCCGCAACATCAATTGATTTTCAAGAATTTTTTAAGAAACGAAAACATATATATTCATTTTACAACTGTCAGTAACTCAAATTCAAATTCTCCAGTAGAACGTTTCCATTCCACTTTAATGGAACATTTCACAATATTGAAAAATCATAATGATATGACAACCAGTGAAGCATTACTTAAAGCACTATTCGCTTAAAACAATTCAATTTGTTCAGCAACAAATTATACTCCATTCGTTTCTTAGCAGAAAAAGCATTTGAAAAAACTCTAAGAAATAAAAAAAATAAATAAAGAAACAGAAGATAAAATAAGTTATAAACAAGATTATCTATTCTATTATAAAGAAAGAAATATTAATAAACTAAAACCAAGATTTAGATCATATAAAGTGATAAGAAATAATAAAGTAACAATCTTAGCTTATAATAACAAACAGTATCATTAATCAAAAATCAAGAAACCCCTCAAATTTCAGGTTCAAAATGCATCCACGAAGGATTAGGGACTACATACGGACAATACTTATAAGGACGACAATACTGACTATAAAAGGACAGAAACTGGACATAACAAATATGAACGAAGGACAAGGTTTTATTATGATTACAGATATAGAACTCCAAGTTAACCTAAACATAATTGCACAAAATATTGCAAATCTAAACTATACTTATCAGTACCCAACGCTGATACACAATTTTAATTCCCTTAAAAGAAGAAATAAATAATTTGATTCCACATAAAAATTTAAAAGAGGATTGATAAATTTAATATATGGGGTAAAGGATTAAAAATTTTGGCAGGAGTTATGGACTCCGATGATGAAAAAGAGATAAAAGAAAGACTTAGCGTTAATGAAAAAAACAATACAAATATTATTAAAAATATGAATGAAGAAATAGAAATAAATAACAATTTTAACTTAATAATGCAAAATGTTACAAATCAAATTAATAACCAACAAGAAAAAACAAGTAAACAATTGTGTAACATGTATGTAGCAGTAAATGTTAGTCTTACTACAATAGAGCACATGCAACACATTTTTCAAATTCAATATGGTATTCAATTATTAAGAGAACAAGTCAGGAAAATAAAACATAATTTATTACTTTGTAAACTAGGTGTTATGGGTAGAGATTTGCTCACAACCGAAGAAATAAGAAAATATAACATAACATTCAGTGAATTGACAAATATTAAAAACTCTATAGTATTACATAACGATAAAATAATTTGTGTAATAATGATACCAATTTATAGTACAGACAAATATTATAAAATATTAATTGAACCAATTCCAAATAAAAATGGTCTTGAAATTGTAACTAATTATTCTACCGTTATGTTGAGAAATACAAATAATACTATATGCGAATATTCCAAAAAACCCATTATTATTAAAAAAACTATTAAAATTAATAAGCGATAATTGTATTTCAGAAATTTTAAAAGAAAAACCTTTATGTAATTTTAAAGTAAATAATGAAAAGGTTATCAAACAATTAACAAATAATGTAATTTAACAAATAAAGGCACGACTGGGTCGCACGTACTTGCTCCTGTCGTCTTTTTGACAAAGATTTAATTTTAATGTTTTTTTGACGTGCAACTTCTTTAGAATCGTTGTGGTTTGAAGCTCGAACGAACATGCGTCACGATAAAGGGATAAACACATAAATATATAGGATTGTTAGCTTTTGCAGTTTTTTAGTGTATTATCTTTCCACTTGGTGTTTACTGTTTATAATATAATTTGCTAATAGAAAGATATAAAGGACTCTTTTCAGTTAAATTTTCATTTTGGTATGGAAAAATTTGAACAACTGGCATAAAGATTCGTGGGAATCAGCAGTAGGGCAATAATGCTAGTTATAAGGACTTATATAGGTCTCAATAACAATAATTTACTTTTTGAAATAAAATTAATTAAAATAGCTTAATTATGTTTGATGGATCAATAAACGTATAGGGTGGGTAGGTATTAATGGAATTTATTAAGGTTATTAGGTACCTATAATAAGGTTGGAAGGAAGGTAGGTACTAAAATGAAGATACACATTCCAACTATTTTTAGGCGAGTGGGTATTGAGACAATATTAAAAGTTAACACAGTGGTTTTGTTTATTTAAGAGCAGGTGTAAGCTTTTGTTTTCTCGATTGAAATTTTTGCATTCAGTAGTAATCGAATAGTTTTTTTTTATTTGTTAGTTGTTTTTGTGTGTTTATCATAGGCTTCCCTATTTATTCTGTGTGCTTTTATGATAATGAAATGATTTAAAATACGTAGATATGTATGTAAGTTTTAACCTTCTTTTATTTGATAAATGCTAGGACTCAGCCGAGCAATATGTAATAAATTTTTGGGGAAAATATTAAACAAATAAATTTTTTATGAAATCAAAAACACACAATTCATAACGTTTTTTGGCAAAAATGTTGTAAGCCATCTTATTTCTTTTGCTGTTCTCTATTTTATGAATTTTTCATTTCAAAATCATTCGACCAGTTTTTTCAAAAAAATATAAATAACTTTTCGAAAACATATTTAAATTTTTTTTGAGTATGTCAATTTAAAGAAATCTATAGTTTATACTAGCAGAAAAATTAAAAAAAAAATCTATAGATCCGTTTCCAAAATATTCAAAAAACAAAATATTTTTTTTAAAAAAATATTAAAAATTAAAAAAAAATGTTTTTGAAAATTTTAATAAGCAATATTTTTTAAATCATAAAATACTACATATTTTGAAAATTTCATATGGGAGGTACCGTTATAAAACTTTTTCTGAAAAATCCATTAAAATTAAAAGAAAGATCTTGCATACAAAACACTATTCAGAAAGTTTTATCAAAATCGTAAAGCCGTTTTCGAGAAAAATAAGTTTTTCATTAAAAGTTATATGGCAGGTACCGTTAGTTTTAGAGCTAGAATGCCAATTCTAAAAACCGTCGGGTAGAGTACTAAAAATACTATATACCAAGTTTGAATCAAATCGGCCCAACCGTTTAGGCAGTAGGAATCGATACGGACAGACAGACAGACAGACAGACCCACTTTTTTTGATTTCTTTATCATCGTAATGTCATGTCTGAATTTTAGATATTTTTTTTACGAATGCATAACTTGCTTATAGTCCCTATAAATCGCAAGTAAAAATATACCGAAAACTTATATTAAACAAAATTGTAATACCTATGATATAAGAATTAATGGAAATAATCTGATTAATTGAAAATTGTAAACTTAGGGATCAATAATATAGAATACGAAAACTTATTAATAAGCGAAAACTTAGTAATACCAAATTTTAATGACATAGAAGTTAAAAATATTACAATGAACATTTCATTACCAGAAATCCATTTTGATAACATTAAAAATAGAGAAATAATCAAAGAAATAAAAGCAAGACATTTCGTGACTGAAGGTATAGCATTCAGCACAATTATTCTCATAATCGTGGGTAACATAATATTCATAATAATTATAATTTAAATCAGAAAATCTAACAATACAAAAGTTAATATTGAATTAAAAACTTTGGATTCTCCGGAGCAGAATCTTAAAGAGGGGGGAGTTACGGCATCGACATATGTCAAACCTCCAACAAACCTACAAATCCCACACAACGTAATCGATGGCTACAGTAATCGTAAGTCATCATAATAAATCTCAATTAGAATACGAATCAAGGTCAGCTTGCATTGTTGACACAAGTGTGCATCTGAAATGCATCTTTATTATGATTCATTAATGAAATTAGATCATAACGATCAAGGTCAACTTTTAATTTAAATTTTTTTTTTGACAAAAGTGTGCATCTCTAATGCATATCTAATGCATTTATATTTGAAATGAAACTTGATCATGATCATAGCGATCAAGGTTAAATCTCTGTTAAATCTATTGTTGACACATTAATAAAAAAAATAGATAGTTCCTTTTTCAAAGGTTTGTTTTGCTGAATACACAAAACAAACCAAATAATTAAATAAGCTTCTAATACAAGCAAAGTCAAGGTTACAATGAATAACCTAATTCACAACAATTGGGTATAAATACCCAATCCAAACGATCATAGAGTAGGCTTGCATTAATCGTCGTATAGACTCATCAAGTCTAAAATCAATTTTCGTGTAGTTTGTTAAAGGATAATCAGATTATAACTAATCTTGTTATTTATTATAACCAGTTAATCAGAGTTGTAAAAGTTATACTGAATAAAATTTATCAAAAGTTAATAAAAGTGTTTTTATTTTGCCCAGTAGTTGGGGCAAAAAATTTTATTTTTATTTAAACGTTACGCTCGGCACGTAACTATATTAACGGTTCAGGCGGAACGTGAACATAAGTCATGCTTTTTCGTGTATGCAGCCGGTGTCATTGATTTATAAGACGTTATCGCGTGAAAATGTTATGTTTAGTGGGACAAAAGTCGTAAATTTTTACTTTCGATTATAGGTACTATAATGCAATTTATGCATTCATGCAGATTAAAAATTTTGAGTTAACAATTAAACATGTCATAATGATGGTAGAGAAACATACAGTGGCTCAAACGCGCTCATCGCATAATCGGACAAAGCAAAGTAGCAATGTTAAAAAAGCTGTTATTTTGCAAGTATATACTTCAAAACAGCGTTTTCTTTGCCATATTTAGTTGTGAGTTGCATTAGGTAGCAGACAGTATTAATACTAAATTTATTTTTTTTAATAGACTCCTAATGGAAAGCAATCTACTGTCGAAATTAGGCAATTAATTCTAAGACTGAGTTATGAAGGTAAAACCGTGAGAGAAATCGCCGAAGTGATTGGAAAAAGTAAATCTACTGTCCAGGACATTATGATAAAGAGGTTCCGTGATGAGTTTAGGTTGGCCAATAAAAGCAGAGAAGGCAACGCCGTTCCTAGCCAAATGAGCGCCATCTGCAAGCTCTGCGTTTAGCACCCAAAATCAAGATTTATTTAAAAAAAATATAAATATTAAAATGAAGGTAAAACATATCCAGAGAAGAAACATCAACTCCGGAAACAAACTTTTCTGGCGTAGCTTTAGCTAATTCTTTTATGAGGTCATCATATTTAAAAGACTAAGAACTCCCTTTCAAACCAAACCTACCACTTTTTTATTATTTTTAAGCTTAGAAAGACTACGTTCTTCTGAAGCTATTGTTACTGGTCTTTTAAGTTAAAAATGTGGAAGAAGATCTTCTAGGCTTGAATTGGAATAAACAAAACAATAACAAGTACAAAAAGAGTATAAATGAGATAACAAACAAACATGACATTACTGTAACAGAAAAAAATATTTGAGGTAATGACAACACTCTGTCTGTGTGTCTGTCTCTGTCGTCTTTTAATTTAGAACATATGGTAATTTTAACATTCTACAGAGGATTTTCTCAATTTCTTTAGCTCAAATACTAAGGGAGCTGCCATAAAACTGTTAAGTAAAAGCCTATTTTTCTCGAAAAAGTCCCCAAGAATTTGCAAGAAAAAATCAGTGTACTATTAGGAAGGTATTATTAATTGTTTTGTAGGTGTGTTTTGTGTTGTTGACAATTTGACATAAAAAAAAAATAAATATTAATTACTTCTGTGTATTATCATAATTATCAAATTAATAAGTGTTTGTATTATCCAACTTATAATTAATCATAAAAAAATGTTTGCTGTGTTATTTTTGACTGAAGCAATGAACGAAGAAATAAAATGCGAATTCAACGACGAAGGCTCCGCGATACAACGAATCCCTTTGATATGCCCGAAGAACGATTTAAGGAACTATACCGCCTTAATAGGGATGCAGCACAGATTCTTCTGGAGGAAATGCGTTCACACATGACGCAAGGGCAAAGAACAACGTCTATTCCAATCCCCATACGCCTCTGTGCTGCATTACATTTTTTCGCTTCTGGGTCATATCAAAGGGATATTGGCCAAGATTTTTCGGCAGCAATGAGCCGAACCATGGTATCGTGTATCGTAGCTGAAGTATCGACAACACTTCAAAACAAGCTAGGCCCTAAATGGATAAGGTTCCCCGGAATAGAGGAATATGATGCCATCAAGCAAAAGTAATTTTCATACCTTAAATATGTTTTTTATAAAAAAAATCATTAAATATATGTCAGGTTTTTTGAAGAAACTGGATTCTCCGGAGTAATTGGAGCTGTAGATTGCACCCATGTCCACATCCAAAAGCCAAACAGCGAAGTTGAAGTTTTCTATCTGAACAGAAAAGGCTACCACTCCAAAAACGTGCAATTGGTAACAAATTCTTGTTCATACAATACTTAACAAAAATTAATTTATGTATCCCCTTTAAATACAGATATGTGATTTCGACTTAAAAATACTTGGTGTTTTTGCCAGATTTGGGGGTGCTGCACATGACGCCTACATATGGGAGGGGTGCCAGATTAAGGCGCTTCTTGAAAAGCGCTATGATGCTTGTGGATTCACAGAGCATAACTCCTGGCTACTTGGTTAGTATAATAAATTTTACAGAACATTTTTTTAAAAATTAAAATTTTCTTTCAATTAGGTGATTCCGGATATCCACTCCGTCCTTGGCTGATGACACCATATCGTGCTTCATCAGCCCATAGTGAAAGGAGGTTCAATACCGTCCATGCACGCACGCGCAATAGTGTGGAAAGATTGAACGGGGTATTAAAATCCGTTTTTCGATGCCTAAAATTAGGCTTACATTACTCCCCAAAATCATCTGGGAAAATAATAAATGCATGCTGCGTTCTTCACAACTTCCGCATACACCACGGACTCACGGAAGATGTCCCATTAGTCGTCAAAGATAATGACGATGATATTTTTGTTGAGCCGGAAAGTTCTTCGGCGCTCCTGCGTGCTGCAATGATTATTCGTGACCGGATCAAAAGAAATATATGCCAATAAAAAACGTAAATTTCTTGCATTAATTAATACAAAAAAAATAAACTAACGAGACTTTTAAATTTTTTTTTAATTCAGCTCAAGATCAAGCGACTACAACAGCATTCCCAAATCCTACAAGAAAAACAACTTCCACAACAAAAACAACAAACTCCACAACAAGAACAACTAGCAAAACGACAACAACATCACACTTTCTAGCAAATTCTCGAACACAAAAAACAAGTATAAATGTCCTACCAAAACTCGATCCTAATCCAAGCCTTCCATGTAAACCTTCTAAAGTTTTTCAAAGTAATTCCTTACGAAAACCTTGCCATTGTAATGGATTCATAATTTTTGTAGACAAGACACTGAGTTTGATTATGCTGAAGCTAAAATTGAAGAAATCAACAAGAAACTTCAAGAATATCTAGTCAAACAGGAAAAACATGCCGTCGTTTTCATACAAACGAAACAAAGGTAAGATGCTGAAAACCAAAAAAACAAAAAACTGTTTAACATTCTGTAATTTTTTTTTTTCAGAGCTTCCTTAAATAAATGCAACAAGCTGAAGATGACCGAAACAGCATTTTGCGTGATTTATCTCGTAGGGTGTTCGAGAAGTTCTCAAATCACTATGATTATGGAAGCAATGAGTCGACAATGTGCTGACTCTAGATGTTTTGTGTTAACTTGCTCAATATGCCCAAAATGAAAATGTTATTTGTGTTCCTGAGCTGGTCCAAGATGCCGATTCACCATTCATTGAAATCGAAGAAGGCTATCATCAATGTGTGTCTGCTTATTCTTATATACCAAATGGAATCACCTTGGGATCGTCTGGAACGGCTCCATTGTCTCTCTTAACAGGACCAAATATGGAAGGTAAAAGCACCTTAATGCGGCAAGTTGGTCTCTTGGTGGTTATGGCACATATTGTGAGTCAATTAATATTCCTTTATAAATATAATTTATTTATTTTATAAAGACTTCCTAGGAGCAACTAAGAAATGGATTGATTGCCAGCTGAGATGCAACTTCCCGATTTCCATGGTTGGTGCTTCAAAACTTCTTAGTCCATTTAATGCATGACAAACACTAGAAGTTGTGAAAAAACACCTGTTAGGGCCTCTTGGTAGTGGTTGGGTGCTGTATGAATAGGGTAGGCACTGAAAGGCATCAAACTGGTGATGCACAGTCGCTGCAACTATATCGTACACATCAATTGTGCTTATTTTACCTCCCCGCGGTAACCACCGGGTACTGGTCTGTCCATCCGGACATTCCTGCTAAACTTATAAGCTCGAGTGTTGAACACAGAAAAAATAGCAACACTATAATGCTCTGCTTTAATGACTGTTCTGATCGATTCGCAGAAGTCTTGCACGAGCCCCTCAGAAAGAGGACGTACGGCGGATGAGCCCAACCAATTGGACCAACGGTGGCGTCAACAGTCAACGAAGCAGACGCCCTAATGAGCTACTTCGACGTATTTGGAGATAAGGTCATTAGGACAATTCAATGCAAGTCAGGGCATTGAAATAGAGATGGTGGCGGATGAACCCTTAATGGGCCAACGGCAGCGCTCATATCCCCGAAGTGGGTTACTGACTCCGGATTCTCCGGTTCCTTTTGTCCAAGGAATCCAACAAAGGACCTGGCCCTCCAGGTTGGGGGTTGTGTGTGGGGTTAACAACCCTGCCACGGAAAAAAGAAAAAGTTGCGAAGCGACCAATAGCCTCGGAAAAGGACGGATTTACTGTTGACGACCCGGAAAAACGAATCAAGGACAACGACCTTCGGATCTGCACGTGGAATGTTAGAACTCTTAACCGACCACGTGAATCCAAACAACTAGCGGAGGCCCTAGACTGCTACAGAGCAGGAATTACTGCCATCCAGGAAGTGCGATGGAATGGGCCGGGCAAAAGGAGGATGAAAAACTGTGACGTGTACTACGGTGATTGCGCAAGAAGACCACAGCGTTTATTTGGGTGCGGATTCGTCATAAGCGGTAGACTTAGGCAAGAAGTCTTGGGCTTTCGACACGTAAGTGAGCGACTTGTGACAATCCGTATCAAGGCTAAATTCGCCAACATTAGCCTAATATGCGCTCATGCCCCCACAGAGGACAAAGATGACGCCACCAAGGATGACTTCTATGAGCTCCTCGACAAAACCTATGAGCAATGCCCTAAATACGACGTTAAGATCGTACTAGGCGATTTTAATGCCAAAATAGGTAAAGAGGAAATTTTTGGTAGGACTGTCGGAAAACATAGCCTACACGACACAACGTCTGAAAACGGACTTAGGCTAATTGACTTCGCAGCGGCACATAACGTCACCATTGCAAGCACACGGTTTCCTCATCTCGATATACACAAAGGGACTTGGCGACACCCAGATCAAAGAACCGTCAATCAGATTGATCACGTTGCGATCGATGCAAGACACGCCTCCAGTATCTTGGATGTTCGCACCTTCCGAGCAGCTAACATTGACTCGGATCACTACCTTGTTGCAGCAAAGGTAAGAATGCGAATAACCCGAACTCCACAACAACGGAGTAATACTGTGAGGAAGTATGACGTCGGAAAGCTGCAATCGCAAGAAACCGCCAGAACCTATGCCGATCGAATATCCCGTAACCTCTCAAGAAATCCAGTACCGCCAGCATCAAGTGCCGAAGATCAGTGGCAACACTGCCAACAAGCCATCAGAGATGCCGCAACTGATGTGCTAGGTTTCACCAGACCACCACCACGAAACCTCTGGTTTGATGACGAATGCAGGCAGGCCCAGGCAGCGAAACAAGAGGCATATAAAGCGACGCTGCAAAGAAAGACGAGAGCTGCTCGCGAGCTTTACGAGCAGAAAAGACGGGAAGAACACCGGCTTCTCCAAAAGAAAAAGAGAGAGCATGAGAAGCGCGCGATCGAAGATATTGAGAGATGCTACTCCAGGAACAACGTGCGGAAGTTTTACCAACAGGTAAAAAGAACATGCCAAGGAAAAAAATCCCGCACAGAAGCCTGTAGAGATAGGAATGGAAACCTCGTAGTAGAGTCACAGTCAGTGCTGAGTACATGGAAGGACCATTTCTGCAGACTGTTAAACGGCGATGAAGGCCAAAATCCCGCTGTCAGGCAGAATGAACCATTCAACATGGATGATGACAGACGAAACTTCCGTCCACCTGACCAAAATGAAGTAAGGATAGCAATATCTAAACTCAAAAACAACAAAGCTGCTGGACCCGACGGATTACCCGCCGAACTTTTTAAAGCGGCCGGAGATGACCTGGTGGAGTGCATACACCAACTCATCTCTAAAGTTTGGTCAGAATAAAGTATGCCTGATGAATGGAACCTCAGCATCGTTTGCCCGATTCACAAGAAAGGAGACCCTCTAAACTGCGCCAACTATAGAGGAATAAGTCTCCTGAATATCGCCTACAAGATCCTCTCTGCCGTACTATATGAACGCCTGAAACCTTTCGTCAGCAACCTGATTGGCCCCTATCAGTGTGGTTTCAGACCAGGAAAGTCCACAATCGATCAAATGTTCACGCTACGGCAGATCCTGGAAACCACCCAAGAATTCCAAATCGATATCCACCACCTCTTTATCGATTTTAAGGCCGCGTACGATAGCATTTATAGAGACGAGCTATACAGAGCCATGTCAGGTTTTGGCATTCCCACAAAACTCGTCCGACTGTGCAGGATGACGATGGAGAACTCTCGCTGCTCCGTCAAGGTTGGTTCTGACCTCACAGAAGCTTTTGACGTCAAAAAAGGATTCCGACAAGGTCATGCGCTATCGTGCGATTTCTTCAACTTAATACTTGAAAAAATTATAAGAAACTCGCATATCAATTGTAGTGGGACAATTTTTTTCAAGTCTGTGCAATTGCTAGCATACGCTGACGACATAGACATCATTGGCAGAACTCGGCGAGCTGTCACTGGAACGTTTGCTAGCATTGAAGCTGAAGCGGCTAAGATGGGACTAGCAGTCAATGAGGCCAAAACGAAGTACCTGCTGTCCACAAAAAGGGACACACAACACCGGCGGATTGGACAAAACATCACAAGAGACAGGTACAACTTTGAGGTAGTTAGGGACTTTGTGTACCTCGGATCCGCTATAACATCTGACAACAACATCTCGTCAGAAATAAAGCGAAGAATTACTCTTGCCAATCGCTGTTTCTATGGGCTAGGAAGGCAATTGAGTAGCAAAGCCCTCTCTCGAAAGACAAAGGAGACTCTGTATAAGACCCTAATCATCCCAGTCCTGCTCTATGGCGCCGAGGCATGGACTCTATCTAAAGCGGATGAAGATATCCTTAGTCGTTTCGAGCGTAAGATTCTTCGGAAGATTTTTGGCCCTATCTGCGTTAACGGGCTTTGGAGGAGAAGGTTCAACCAAGAACTATACGAGCTGTAAAGCGACATTGACCTGGTCAAAAAAATACGCATATCACGTTTAAGATGGCTAGGTCATGTAGAGCGAATGGACAACAATGCTCCGGCTCGCAGGATCTTCGATTCCATCCCAGAGGGTAGACGCAGTCAAGGAAGACCTCGCCTTAGGTGGCGTGCTCAAGTGGAGGACGACCTCAACCAACTTGGAGTGCAAAACTGGAGGCAGCTAGCCAAAGACCGAGTTGGCTGGAGAGGCATGTTGGTTGAGGCCCAGGTTCGTCCCGAACTGTAGCGCCACCTAAGTAAGTAAGTAAGGGCCTCTTGGTATGAAGACTCTCGATCCAGATGATTGGAATTACCGTGGAAACTATGACAACAGTGATGATTCAGGTGATGCAACAGTTGCAAATGGTGCCAACTACCATCAAGGACCCGAGTGGGTGTGGCCATAATTGGATATTATTTGCGAGCGAGATTAATTTTCGCCAAGAAGTGTGGATACCTACCTATTGTAAATCTCGTTCCATTTCAACGAACTTTTAGATTTGAATACAATTAAACTGCCACTTGGGACATGATATGGCTTCAACAAGTTGATATACTCCACTTTTTTATATAACAAGAAGACACTCAAATCATATGTAGCTTAAAGAACAATAAGAATCAATTCTGTGTTTTTTTCTAATTTAAAGTAAATTTACAATAAAAATACATATTTTAACAAACTATTCGTTTCAATGCAATTTGGATGGAGTTTTTCTTTTTTATAGTTCTTATTCACATGAGTTTTGGAAGAGTCGAGGATGGGAGGATGTTCGAAGCTGCGACTTTTGTGTTCTTCGGGAACAGACGGTTGGCAGTAGAATTGTGTACGTCGCCTGCGTGGACAGAGTTCGGCAGAAGTGTAATCAAAGTTCTGGAGAGCAGAATATTCGAATATAATAAAAACAAATTCAATATTTAATTACACATTTATTTATTAAACTTGTATGCGAGGTACATTGGTTTAGGTACATTT
This sequence comes from Platycheirus rosarum, assembly GCA_963971375.1. NCBI lineage: Eukaryota > Metazoa > Arthropoda > Insecta > Diptera > Syrphidae > Platycheirus > Platycheirus rosarum. The sequence goes on along the minus strand of OZ020507.1, from coordinate 140,801,653 downwards.
TTGAGTACTTTGTACACATAACAAAAAAAAACTTAACATTAGAAAAATCAGACTTCATAACTAAAAAAAAACTTAAAAAAAATTCATAAATATTTTAAATAACTAAAACAAATGAAATATATACATATATAAAGAGGAACTAATTAACTAAACATTGAAAAAATCAGACTTCATAACTAAAAAAAAAAACTTAAAAAAAAAATTCATAAATATTTTAAATAACTAAAACAAATGAAATATATACATATATAAAAAGAAACTAATTAATTTTGAAAAAATTTATAATTTTTTCATTTTGTTTGATTATGGCTTCATTTTGTTGGAGGATTCTGTCCATCTTTTCCTCCATTGTCCGCTGTAATCCCTTGGCCTCCTCCAGTGCACTTCTGTACACCATTCTCGATGCTTTTGGAGGAGGAGGTACATCACAATCGGAGTCAGATTCTACCTTCTCTATTTGAAGTGTTAAAGTTGTTGGCTGCTAATGAAAACGAATTAACAAAAAATTAAAGAGAGGGAGAATGATTAACTTACATCATTTACTGAAATTGAGTTTGTGCCAAGCTCTGGGGTAGAAGCATCTCCATCAACCGCATCGTTGGTGATTATATGCAGCACCTTGTCTTCAAATTCGGTGAATTCGGTGGTGCATCGGCTAAACCTCCACCGCCTCTCTTATTTAGGAAAGCCCGCTTTTCGTTAGCGAGCTTTCGCACACCAAATTTGATATCAACCCAACACTGTAAGTAAATTTGTATAAACATCAAAAGAATTTAAGCCATTTAAAGTTTTACCTTTTTCCATTGTTCTGTGGATTTAATAACACAGCCCAAAGAATTCAGTGTTAAGGCAAGAGTCTCCCACTGGTCAGTGTTTTGTTGCAAGGAGTTTGCCCCACTAAATTGCCCTCTTGCAAAGACTAAGTTTTCGCCAATGTAGTCGACGAGGTACGATTTTTGGGACTTTGATATTCTCGATGATCTCTGAAAATTAACATTAATATAAATTACAAACAAAAATTTAGCAGAACGTATATGCTTTTATTTGAATTACCTTTTTAGTTGAGTCCATTTTTTTAATGTATAGTCTTACCGCGTACTCAAAACCAAATGATAAAATTTGACGTTTAAAACGAAAAACTTATCGCATTTGAGAGATACAGAACCCCGTTTTATCGTATTCTTCCAGTATTTCATGCCGATCCGTTCCAATCGATAAAGAATTTTCGAAAACAAATTATTTTTTTTATTTTAATATATACATACATATGCAGCCACTAAGCAATTATCTGACATAAGAACAAGTTCGTGCGAACCAGTCGTGCATTTTATCCCTATAAGAACGATTCCCTTTCCAATTATTTTGCGTACCTATAATATTATTCTAAAATCAACTAGCGTAAATGAACACAAGTCAAACATTCAATTTCTTATTAACGTGCAAGTCCTTCACACAGATCTTAACAATTCGCTTAAGCGGCCGTAGGAGCAACTTTTCCTTAGTCACCATCAATTATACCTATACGTAAACTCAATTTTAAATTGTAAATAAACAAAATACGTATGTATATATGTATGGTTTGTTTAATTATTGTTTTCTAAATTCATTCTTATTTAGGTTTTTTTTTAATTAGAAGGCCTCACCCAAAAACCTAGCGTAACACTTGTGCGACTATGTTGTTCGTTTTCTTAAAAATGTAAGCTTGTTATTCGTCATTTAACACACATAATGTATTAATGAAAGTCTTTAATATAAGTAACTCTCAAAATGATTCCAACATAAATATGTAGAAAGCTAACATAACCCTTAAAAACACGGAAAAAAGAATATTAAATCGAAAATTATTTCTACACTTACATATGTACATTACATATTATGAATAAAAAAAACTCATAGATCTACTACTGTTAGACTCAAGACTGACAGTAACTGACTCTGTGGGCCAACAGACAAGAAACTGTTTACAGACGGTAGAATACGACAGTGACCACTGCGGACTTTCCGCCGTCATACAGCTACCAAATGAACTTGCGGTGTTGGATGAATTTGTGCCTGCGCGCTCTTACAATTTTAGTAAGGCACGCTGGCCACGTTTCTCGAACATCCTGACAAGAGAACTCCTCTCTAACGACATTGTGCCTCCAAACGACAGGAATCTATCGAACGTAGAGATCGATGGATACCTGCTTCAGATGGATGGTGTCATAAAACAAACGATGGACAGAACGATCCCACGATACAAAGAACATAACGCAACTGAAATGTACAAGAACGCGACAATAGACGCACTACATAGACAAAAAAGTGGCCTCCTGACAAGATTAAAACTCTTGTACAGGCGGTTTACTGACAGAAACGATCTGGAGATTAGGACACTGAAGTCTTCAATCAAAAATATCAACTCGCTCATTAAACAAAACTATCGATTGTCTATTAACTCTTACTGGGATAACAGAATTCGAGCCGTTAATTCTAGCGACCCGAGTATGTTTCCCGAGATTAACAAAATCTTCAGAAAGAACACTCAAAATGATCTTCCGTGTCTTAAGCTCCAAAGAACGACAGAGAACGAAAACATACTCCTGACCGCAGGAGTAGATCTGGGGGACGCCGTCTTGGACGACGACTTCTTTGTGATCGAAGATCCATTGGAGACGGTTGAGACAGTGGGTTCTGCTTTTCAGCAAGTGTATAAGGTGAATGAGTCCATTCATCCAAATCACGACCTGGAGAACAGAGCTCTGCTGAATCACTTCTACCTGCGAAATAGCATCACGCAATGGCGATCTGAGAATCTTGGTTTTACCGGATTCAATGAAGACAATCTGGCAAACGCCACCGTCGCCGAGCGAAATGGGCCAAGTTCCCTGCTCATCTCGAAGGTCGAACTACAAATGATCTTCGCATCATTAAGGAAAAAGAAGTCAGCGGGAGTCGATGGTATACCCAATGTTGTACTACGACATCTCCCTGAGGAAGCAATAAACATATACACAACACTGTTCAACAACGCGCTGAATAATGCATATTATCCAGCGAGTTGGAAGACAGCAGTTGTACATCCTCTCCCCAAAAAGGGAAAGGACAATTCCAATCCGGCAAATCTCCGGTCGATAAGTCTTCTTCCGAGTATCAGTAAGGTATTCGAAAAGGTTATCAATAGAGCTCTGTCCAAGTGGGCCGAGGACAAAAATATAATTCCAGACAACCAGTTCGGCTTTAAGGCGGGACATGACACAATTCATGCCGCGTCTAAGTTAGTATCTGCTGTCCAATGGAACAATGCTAAAAAGCAATGCACGGGTGCCTGTCTGGTTGATTTGGAGAAGGCTTTTGACACCGTATGGTTAGAAGGTCTATATCTGAAGCTTACCAGATGGGGCATAAGTAAACCACTGTTATATATGCTTTACGACATGCTTAATGGTAGAAAGTTTGTTGTCAAGAGTGGCAATATAACATCTACCACAACGTTTGATATTAAAAACGGTCTGCAACAGGGAGCGGTGAACTCGCCGATTCTCTTTAGTATTTACACCAGCGATCTCATTGGGAGTCTACCTCATGCAATTGCGTATGCCGATGATTTAGTTGCGTACAGAACAGGTCCAAAAGTTGAAGTCATCAGAATTCTCTTGCAACGTGATTTCGATAAAATTCAAAAGTACTGTAATGATTGGAAGCTGAAAATTAACTTCCAGAAATGTGAAACTATCCTCTTTAGAACCCCTTTGTCTGGGGCCTCTAGGGATACGAGAAAGAACTGGCGCAAGCTAGTGATCGCTGGGCCACATGGACATCCACTGGCGAGTAAAGATGTAGTAAAGTACCTTGGCATCTGGTTGGATCAGTATCTATATTTCAATCGACATGTAGAGGCTGCTCTGGCTAGGGCTAGGGGAGCTTTTGCCCTGACAAGACGGTTGTTTTATAGCAGCCGCCTTGATAGCAGGGTGAAAGTGATTTGCTACATGGCCCTTATCAGGCCGATGATTGCCTACGGATGCCCTGTGTGGTTCAACGTTGCACCATCTCTAATGGAAAAGATTCGGGTGTTCGAGAGACAGTGCCTTCGCACTTGTCTCGGTCTTTATAGAACACCAGAGTCGGAGTACAAACACTATTATTCCAACGAGGTCCTATACAACGGGGCCAATATAAACAGGATAGATAACTTTTTAATTAAGCTCATTCGCGGACACATTGCAAGGGCGATGACCTCAACCAATGGACAAATCTTCGGGGCTTACTACCCCCAAGATGAATATTTTGAAAGCACACGTTCAAGTGGTTTTATCCCGCCGGAGGCTTTCCTATACCTTGATAGTCGAGGGCTGATTCAGGATAGATCGGCGATTCCGTTGATCTACCACGTCGGCCGCAGAACAGTCGATAGGCGGCTCCTCTACGACCGAGACATAGTCGCTGGGAGCGAAGCAGAGCGCCTCCGTTTCAGTAGGGCCGTGCCCGACCGGGATCGGAAGGAAGCCCTAGATCAGGTCCACCAATTTTGGTGGCTTAGCTCAAACCCGACCATTTTCAGTCGACATAGACGAAATATCGCCTATGGCCGACTACATATATCTATTGTAGCTTAAGTTAGGTAGGGCAGTTGCGGCGGCACCAAAAAAAAAAAAAAAAAAAAAAAAAATTAATTCCAAAAATACAAAAAAATATAAAAAACACGAAAATAAAAAAAAGCTTGCTGTGGCTGTTCTAATTTTAAGTAGTTTTAAGTATTTTAGGTTTATTTTAAGTAATTTTAAGTTTATCTTTAGTTTATTTTAAGTTCGTTTTTAAGTAGTTTAAGATAGATTAAGTTAAGTAGATAAAGATAAACCAGTTTTTTTAATTTTCTGGGGAAAAATAAAACCCGATATAGATAAGATAAATTTAAGTTATTTTTAGGCCGAAAGGCAATTAAAATTAAGTTAGAGATTAATTTAGAGCGCCCGCATAGGGCCAGTAAGTTAATTAAGATGATATTTGTTTAGCTAGTTTTAAGATTTTTGTCTAGCATTTAAGTAGATATAAGAAAAAAGTTAAAATAAAAAATCTCTTAAAAAAAAAAAAAAAAAAAAATAAAAAAAACTCACTTGAATACCTACTGCATAAACAAAAACATGTGGCTTTGTATAATTTGTAAATATCCATGATCGAATTTAATTGCGAGCTGTAGGACTAGTTTCTAAGAAAATGTCTTTTAATCCATTGTATATAAACAGCTATAGTACTATTCATTGTATATAGACTGCTATAGTACTATCATGAGACGCGAAAAAATCTTAAAATCTTGGACAACATCTCTCTCACTTCCTACCGCCTCTTCTGCAGCCAAATTGGAACCTACTATTTCCCCTCCCACCGAGCCCACCATAAACCGTTTGGGAACCTCATGGAATCTTTCTGAAGTTAACACAAGGATAATGAAACTGAACAAAAACAACACTTTGATCTTCACAGTAAGGAACACACCAAAATCAGATGACACCGTCTGGCTAGCCAGTTTTTTCCTTCGGAACTACACCATTAAGATCTCTAATATCCAAAAGATCTCTACTCCGAACACTACTTCGTTTCTGATAAGCATTCCCTCGTCCTATAAATGGCTGTTCACTAACCCTTTTGGAAATTCAATCAAAATTGGAAAGATGGTAATATAAACTTATAATAAGAACTCTAAGCATAGATTAGAAATACCTATTCCCAAACCCTCAAAACAACTTTTTAATCCTAACTGGTCTTTTAAAACCCACATTATGCCCAATTTCACTCCCCCGTTCCTTATACCCAGCATTCCTCAGCATGCCCCAGTCCCACAACCCAAGCCACAACCCATGCCCCGTAAATCAATTCAATCCAAAATCAAAGACAAAGATGCCACTTACCCATTCAAGCCTCTTCCCAAAAGGGTGTCTTTCAATATTGAAACTACTCCTTCCAATTCCTCTGTCTCACCAAACCCACAAACGTCGACCTAACATCTGGAGCCAAATACCCCAATTTTGTCAGTTCACACACACTTAATCCAAACACTTCCAAGCCTACTTCAGGATCATCTTCTTACATTGACCCCCTCTTACCTCCCGCAGTCAAACTTACTCAGCAAAACATTCATTCAACTGAATCGCGATACGCCCTCTCTAGGCTAAGAGACAAAAAACTTTTGAGAACATACGTATCTTTTTGTGTTATCTTCACGACAAATCGGACTCCGTTTGCTGTGAAGGTAAATCTAGAACAAGTGTTATGGTCTCTATTCAATGGGAAGGACTCCCACCTGACGTCACCAGTCTCAGAAAGCTCTATGTCAAGTACCATGAGTATTTTAATTTGCCTCCTAAAAAAGTTGAGATTGATCTATCTGCTTTTGGACAATACATCCACTCAAAACGGATTTCTCACCTTCAACGTAGCAGAGCTGACTACGAAAAGTTTTTTTTGTTGATAATTGAGCCTCTCAGAACCTACCTTTTACGTTTTACTACCAAAACTTAAGAGGACTTCGCTCAAAAACAAGAGCAGTCCTTCAACAATCCCATGCTTTACCTTTTGAAGTCTATGCCCTGACTGAAACTAATCTTATCCCTAGCATAAACAACCAGGAATTGTTCCCATTTACTTTCAATGTTTATCGAGATGACGATCAAGACCGCGACACTGATGACTCCCCTTGCTGAGGCATCCTAATAGGTGTCATCTCTATCTCAATATCCTCCTCCCCAAGCCTTGACTATGTTTCAATTAAAATAACACTAACCCATAAGTCGCTTTACATAATCTGCTTTTACATATTACCATCGAAACCTCTCGAATCATATGAATTTGTAATCAAAACGATTGACAACATTTCAGATTTGTGCGAAACCCACGATAAGACCCTTATTTTCGGTGACTTCAACCTGCCATATCTAAAATGGACTTTGTGAGACGACCAATCGTTTTACATTTGTCCTAACCCCACCTCTGTCAAAGAATGTCTCTTCGTTGATCGCCTAGCAGACTCTTGCCTCTGCCAAGTAAGTGGAATTTTAAACTACATGGGTAGGCAACTTGACTTTGTGTTTACAACAGATCCCATCAATTCCTCAATCTCACTTTCTCCCCTGCTTCTTTCAATCATAGATAACCTCCACCCTCCCCTCCTTCTCTCATTATTTCTCCAGTCCTCAACACTGCCTAACCCCCACTTACCACTAGCTTCATACGATTTCCACAAAGCAAACTTCTGCAAAATTAATAAATATCTCAAAAGAACTCACTTTAATTTTGAAAATCTAGTTGTAGAAGATGCCACATACGCATTCTACAGAGAAATACACAATGCTATATCCCTCTTTGTCCTCCCTTTCTTTCAATAACGAAACTTCATCTGAAGCGCTCCTTATAGCAAATTATTTCGCAAGTTACTTCAAACAATCTTTCACTGATGATTCTTTTGTTCCTGACTTTGCTAATTTCTCGTTTTTACCGAATTTATCTCTTGGTCCATTCCTTCCGCATTTTTTTTTACTCCTATCTTATTGAAGAAAAGTTAAATCACCTAAATGATGAGTATTATAAATAATTATAATAGTTATTAAAAATAATTGATTATTAAAAGTTAAAAATTGAATTGTTATTCATTTAGGTATAAATCCTAGAAATGGAGGTAAACCTCCTAAAGATAAAAAAATTAAAAATAATGAAAATTTTAAAATTTTATTAAATAAAAATAATGAAAATAATTGATTAATATGGAATAATTTATACATATTAAATAAAAAAATTAAATTAAAAGATATAAAACAATAAAAAATAAAATAAGTAATTAATAATGATTCATTAGAATATATTCTTATTAATATTCATCCTAAATGATTAATAGATGAATAAGTTATTAGTTTTCGTAAAGAAGTTTGATTTAAACCTCCTAAAGAACCAATAATAATTGATAAAATAATACATCAATATATAATTTTTATAATTAAATAAGATATTAATATTAAAGGTCCAATTTTTTGTCAAGTTATTAAAATTAATGAATTTATTCAATTTAATCCTTCTATTACATTAATAAATCAAAAATGAAAAGGAGCAGTTCCTCTTTTTATTAGTAAAGAAGATAAAATTATTATATTTATATAATTATTATTATTATTTTCTACAATTTGATTTATAAAATTATTTTGATATATAAATAAAATTGTAGAAAATAATAAAATAGATGAAGCCCCGATGGTATCCCTGCCATATTTCTAAAGAAATGCTCCTCAACTCTTTCTCTTCCCCTCTCAAAAATCTTTAGTTTGTCCATATGCCAAGGAGATTTTCCTTAAGTATGGAAAACGGCGTTTATAACCCCATTACAATACACAAAAAAGGCCCTAAAAGCGACGTGAAAAACGATTGTTCCATCGCACAACTATCGCATATACCCAAAATTTTCGAAAGCATTTTGTATGAAAACTTAAGTTTTCATTGTAAATCTCCCATTTCAACAACAACAAACCTCGTTTACTTTGTTTCATTTTCCCTCTCAGCCTTGGAGAAAGGAAAGGAGGTCGATGTTATTTCAACAGATCTTAGTAAAACTTTCGATAAAATCTCCCACAAACTTATTCTTTTTAAACTTTCCACGCTCGGCTTTGAACCCATTCTGTTGAGATGGATTTCTTGTTATTTCGAAAACCATTTTTACAGCGTTCGGTTCAGATCCGTCTTATCAAGCCATTTTTTAGCTACATCCGTCGTTCCCCAAGGCAGCCATTTAGGCCCTCTCCTCTTCATTCTTAATATCAACGAAATTGAAATGATCGTCAAACATTCCTCCATCTCACTTTACGCAGACGATACTCAGTTTTACAAGGTCATTTCATCATCTGAAGACTCTTTACACTTCCAACAGGATCTCGACCATTTTTCAATATTGTGCTCCAAAAACTGCTTGGAGCTTAATATTCCCAAGTGCTAGTCAAAAACCTTCTCACGTAAACGCATCAAAACTTTCCCCCCTCTCTATCTTCTTCACAGTCAAACCATTTCCCCGTTCAGGTGATCCGTGACCCTGGGATTATTTGCGACCATGAGCTGAATTTTCTCAAACATATCGACGATATAATTCTTAAGGCAAATTCAGCACTTGGCTTCGTGAAACGATGGTCCAAGGAATTTGCAGACCCCTACGTTATCCGATCCTTTTACATATCATTTGTTCCTCCGCTTATTGAATACGCTTTTCAAGTCTGGTCGCCTCACCAACAAGTGCACATTGCCAGAATTGAGAGCATACAACGCCGTTTCCTTGGATTTGCTCTTCGAGGTCTTAATTGGAGTAACCCTTTAATATTACCTCCTTATCAAGACCGAATCAAACTTCTCAACCTAAATACGCTGAAAGATCGAAGAGAAATATTTGACATTCTTTTCATTCACCGAATCTTTTCAGGTACCATTGACTGCACAGCCCTTAACGCATCCATCTTTCTAAATTCTAACCTTCGTACCACTCGTAATCCCCGCCTCTTCTATCTTCCCACCCATCGAACCTCTTATGGCTCCAACGAACCAATCTCTCGAATGCTGAGGAGTGTCAATTCTAACTCTTCTTGTTTTGTTAATGAAAGTTTTTGTTTCTGCCTCTTTTTTAAAAAAGCTTTTATTTATTCGAACTTAAATACTACACTTAAACTACGGTGGGAGATAGACTTCTGTGTCCGATAGATACTTTTCTTCAACTGCTGGCTGCCGCCATTGTATGTACATTTTCTATAGTACTCTCATGGTGGTCATTTTTAGTCTGGCCATCTTCCTGGTTTATTCAGAACTAACTCTAAATAGTGGAGACGAGAACCTTTACCGATATTTTACCAGTATTTAATAAACTTTTGTTGTCTGTACTTATTCTATATTCACACCAATAGGCAATTTCAGCACGCCACATTGCGACTTGATTCAGAACTAAAAAACGATGCTTCATGATAGTACTATAGACAGTGTATATACAATGCTGCCCCATCCAAAAAAGATCTTCTTGGTCGATGGTTCCTTATCTTTTTTGTGCAGAGTACGCACAATATGGGTGGCATATTTTGTATAGGCTGATGCTGACTATGCGATTGATCGCAGAGGTTGTAAATAACAATGGAACAATGGAAGTGCTGATGTTTGTTGTTTGGAACAATTTATGTTGTTATAACTTCCCCCTTCGTTTGAAAAGTTCGTCTCGATCTTATGTTTGAAGTTGATAAGTTTCAACTCGGTTCATGATGTACTGTATTTGCAGGCCAATATATTCATCTTTAGTTAACTGTTGCTGCCTGGATTTCTTGAAATATAATATTGAAATTATGATTAAGATACTCAGTATTATAAATCCGGATGTGGATATTATTCGTCTGTTTATAACTTCTCTTTGGATAGTCTATATATATGTTCATTTCTTATAATATTTTCTTTTCCTTTATGATTAAGTATACAAGGATTTAATAAATTCAGCTTTGCTAAAGTTAAAGTCGTTACAATATTCTGTAATTCAAAAATAATTAGCTTACATTTTTTGGCGATGTAATCGTCTGTAAGATCTCTTTTTACACTTTTAATTATATCAATAAAATTGGAATTTATTATAAATTGTTTGTTACTATTTAATAATAGGTCATTAATTTTGTTTTCAACTATCACATCGTAATCATGATCTGGTGATCCATTTCCAGATCGTTCCAAATGTGTTTATTGCTCTCTTGTGTTTAATTATAGTTAATTGGTCGAGATTATTCTGGATTATATTTAAATTGTTTTCATGTCGATTATTTCTAGGTGTATCGGCGTAATTTAATTCGTCATGATCCTTAGCCAGTCTTTTTCAAGTGGTCTCGACAAAATTTTGAATGTACGTAAGGTTAGTTATGTGAAAAATGACGGATGTTTTTTTATAGATCAAAACATCATCAATCTCTATGAGAATGTAGTTCTCTCGCGTGTAATCTATAAGTTCAGCTTGCGTTGAAGCAAATATAAATATAAATAGACTCATGTCCATTGTCTGAAATTTAAGTTTCAGATTATCTTTATGGACTACTCTGTTATTACTCAGTTGTATTTTGTTTCGGCTGGGACGATTTTCTTTCTAAACTTAGGTTGTAGTTTATTACGTGTGCCGGTTATCTTTTGGTATACTAGGTTCAAGATTCTTTCCTTTCCTTTTTTTACTGTGCGTGCTTATCATTTTATCTTGAGTTATGGCTAACTTAAGAGGTATATCTTCGTGAAATGTTTTATTATTTGAAGAAGAATGAACAGTATTGTTATACTCTTTTGCAGATCTAATATAAATTTCTATGGGATCAAGTATTTTATGTTCTTGTTTTAAACATCTAGCTATTTTTTTCTACTATGGACTGTTTCAATTTGTCCATTGGTGGTACTATAGTAAGGAGCACAGTACACATATTCAAGGTAATATATTAAGAGGTTTTATTTATTACTTTTTTTTTATAACAAGCGCGCGCAAAAGGGATTTGTGTGTTGCCCTTGTAGTATTAAAACGCACTGCGCGAGCATAGGAAGAATAGGGAGAGAGGGTAAGTAGGTGTCGATTAACATTGGTTTTAAATGCTTGCAAATCGAAATGGCAAGGGAAAATTCCGCCTGATAAACATTCCAAAGTCGTGTTGTACGGCTAAAAAGAATCTCTATATTTCACGGTACGTCCGAAATTGGGATCAAAGGTGAACTGATGAGTATTCCTAGCAAGGCGAGTATTACTGGTGAAACTTTTTAGGGGAGAAATGCAGCTGACTACCTCGAGTGAACATTTTTATGAAAGAAACGGTTAAAAAAGGAAAGACATGAAACATTGCGCCGTTGTTCGAGAGGAGCAATTGTTTCAGCAGCAGTTCAATTTCCTATCAATCTCACAGCTCTCTTTTGTATTTTTTCGAGCAGGTTAAGCGATGCTTGAAAAGCACCTGCCCAGTGGTGTGAGTTATACTGAAGTTTTGGGCGTATAAACGCTTTATAAATTGTAGCCAGATCAGAAGGGGAAAAAAACTTCTTACATCGATAAAGAAAACCTAAGTACTTAGCAGCATTCTTAGCTCTCTCAAATATATGGTCGTTCCAACGGAGGCCGTCGTTGACACACATACCGAGTACTGAGAGCTTTTCGGTTTCTTCGATGTAAGTGCCATTCATGGACAATGGCATTGGGGGTATGTTTAGCTTTAACGACAGAAGACAGCATTGAGTTTTCGAAGCATTAAACTCCACACGATTCCTATTACCCCATTTAACAATGCTGTATAAATCGGAGTTTAATGAGCTTGACATACGGCACCATTGAAATTGTACGTCCGAAGGCGAAGGACGTGAATTATCGAACGAATATGAAAAGCTGAGGGTAGAGCCGTCAGCAAAACAGTTAAGTGGATAAGAAGTAACAGAGAGAAGATCATTTATAAAAATGAGGAAAAGAGTCGGAGACAGAACAGAGCCCTGAGGCACACCAGCATTTGTTTTATGGGAATCAGACTTGAATCCGTCCAATACAACTTATATTGAACGGTCCAGGAGATAGCTTCTAATCCAACGAACAAGAGTATGATCGATCCCAAAAGCACGCATTTTCGATAAGAGAGCTTCATGCCAAACTCTATCAAATGCCTTGGAGATATCAAGAGCAATAATCTTACTTTCACCAAAGCGATGTAAAGATTTATTCCACTGTTCGGTGAGATATGCCATCAGATCACCAGTGGAACGGTTGCTGCGGAAGCCATACTGACGGTCATGGAGAAGCTTTCGATCTTCGAGATATTCCTTGAGCTGACGGTTATTCAGCGTTTCCATGACCTTAGAAAGAAGGGATGTTAGTGCTAACGGTCGGTGGAGGAGGGGGAGGATATGTCACCTTTCTTAGGGACAGGCTGGACAAATCCATCTTTTAGGAAAGATTCCAAAAGAGTAGGAGCGATGGAAAAGCTTACGCAGTGGCCTCGCTAGTGTGGAAGAACACCTCTTCAGAAAATGGGGTGTATACCATCCGGCCCAGCGGATTTGTGTATATCGAGTTCTTTGAGAACTCTTGCTACTGTACGAGTGGAGAAAGGAGAGGCAACGTTGCTGTAAGGCAGCGTAGATCTGGCAGTAAAATGAGCTGCAAGCAAGTTTGCCTTTTCTGAAGAGTAGACAATAGGTTTGTCATTAGCGATGAGCGTTGGAACCGAAGATGTTGAGGAGTTTTTAATATTTTTTACAGATGACTAAACATTTGTACTGCCTTTGGGACATTGCAGAATTTTTTGCCGTAGTTTTTGGTCATGTTATAAGATCGGAAACTTACTTCTTTTAGCCTGATAGCTTCCTTACACTCAGAGTTGAACCAAGATTTTTCTTTAGGTTTAATACTTTTTAATCTGTTAGGAATAAAAGCACGCATCCCAAGAAGAATCACATCTGTGATCTTTTCAGCACTGGCATCAATGTCACTATCGAGGAAGCATAGTGACCAGTTAAAGTTACGGAAGAATATTATTCAGGCCGTCACAGTTGGCTTTCTCGTATTGCCAAACGGTCCTGGTGGGAAGTTTTTCTTTAACTGGATGGGTGGCGGATGAGAAATTAGCTGAAATGACACAATGGTCTGAAGTGCCAAATGGAGAAGTTACACTAATGGTATATTTATCAGGGTGAGAAGTAAGAAACAAGTCAAGAGTATGGGCGGCTTGCCCAGCAACATCCGGTATACGCGTTGGCACATCGCTCAGTTGGGTAAGGTGATGTTACCCGGCAAAGAGCTCGACATACCTTCCTTCGGGTGTTGTATGACCAGAATAGCGGAGCCAATTGGAATTGTGTACATTGAAATCGCCCGAAATAACGATTTGAGTGCGAGGACAAAGGGAAACAATTTTTGAGATGAAATCAAACAGCGCATCAAACTCGTTACAAGTCGAATTGTTGTCGAGATATGGACTCCTGTAAATGAAACAATAATGAATGATATGCTTGCGGACAGTGAATTTGAGCCACAAGAAATTAAAGTCCGTGCTGGAGCATTGGCCGTATTGGGGAAGGGTCTGGCAAGCAAAATCATTCTTAACATAAACGACGAGACCATGATGGGAGGAAAGTAATGGGATGGGAGGAAAGTAATGGCACTAATGTATCCATGTAGAGGAAATTCCGATAAATCAGTATTTGCTCCAACTTGAGTTTTATTTAATGCCAAAACAGCTGGCCTGAGTTGCACAGTGTAGGTGTAAGAAATTCTCTCTTAAGCCACGAATGTTGGAGTACACGACAAGAAAATTAACTAACATTTAAATAATACAAAAATACAAAACACAACTCCGTCGAACTGCGAGGAGTAAGCCCAAATTTATTTCCGTAATAGCAAACTATCCTAGGTGTTATGCCCTTAACATAGTTTACATACACAAAATTAATTCAAAAATACATCACAATAAGACGGATCAGATGATATTCAGCTATGCACTGCAAATCATTATACGATAAACATACGATACTTGCAGTGTATAGTCAATGATAGTTACGCACAAGGTGGTATTTTATTTAATACGCCCGAAGGTGATGAAGTGCAGACACTTTTTGATATTTTTTTCGATTTTATTATTTTTTTTTGTGCGCGCACAACAGGCGATATTTTTTTTCGACACACGCGAGGGTATTTGTGCAGCGATATTTCTGCTTTTCTTCGTTTTATATTTTTTTTTGGCGCGCACCACCGCCAAAAGCGACCATCCCTTTCTGAAAAATAGATCCCGTGGCTATATTTTAAAATATTTGTGGTAATTAATTTCTAAAAAAAGCTTTTTAATAAACAAGAAAATAAGAAAAAAATATAAAACAAACGTGAGGTGTGTAGTTTTGTTCATAAATTTTTTTGATGTAGGTCTCTGAGAACTGCCATTTTTAATACAAAGGTACAGAGCAGATTTTGACAACCTGCGCAATATATTACCTTTGTTATTAGTACTGTGGGTTAGGAGGTTTATAATATATTGTAATGTTTGATCTTTGCATAAGTGTCGTAAAGACTGCGGATGTAAAAGCTTCATCTTGGTCACAAACTATATTTTTGCACTCAGGAAATATTTGAAGTATTTCCAAAACTTTATTTGGCATATCATGACGACTGTCAATTGATTTTATTACAAAGAATTTAAAGTATGCATCTATAGATGTTTAAAATTGTAATTTTTCTGAAAACATTATATCGATGTGTACAGTCTCACCTTCCTTTAAGGGAATTGGCGCCTCGCCAATTGGTCGCTAATGTGGATGCCTGTTGTGTTTACTTGTGTTGCAAATTTCACAGTTCTTTGCGAATTGTGTAAATTCTTTTTGCATATTGGGCTAGTAGTATTTATCTAATATTTGTAACATGTTCACTAGCATTACGATGAGCTCGGTTGCGGGTTGTTTCTATTAAAGAAATTTGATCCTCTTTGTTTGTAAGATCTATAGCAAAAAAATTATATTGTTATATTGATTAAAAGGTCTATCTAATTCTTCAATTTGATTTTCATCGCTACTTTCAGCGGAATGCTGGTTAATTTCGGAATCTGAATCAGATATATGATTTAAATTTTGTCGCGATAATGCGTCTGCTACGACGTTAGTCAACCCTGGCTTATAAACCATTTTTGAGCATATGATTCTATAAGCGCATGCCATCGCTTCATTTTTATGTTTGGGTTGCGGGGTGAAACCGCGAATGTAAGGGGTTGATGATCCGTGTGGATCTCGAGATTTGTAACGCCATAAAGGTAGTAACGTAAGTTCTTTAGAGCATAAACCATAGCGTATAGTTCCTTTTCGTTAGCTGCATTTTTTCCTTTGGTCTTCCCGAGGGTTTTGGATATGAACGTAATGGGTTTCTTTTCTTGTGAGAGCACAGCCCCAACTGCGTCATCCGAAGCGTCGGTGGTTAAAAAAATGGTTTTGAATAATCGGGTTGGTTTAATTCAACATCTGTCGTTAAATGATTTTTGAGTTTTTCAAAAGTTTTAATTTTAGTTTTTAATTTCGGTCTTTTTCGTAATATGCGTGGACACTTGTCGATTTTCACTTTGTAAGAACTTTGTGAGTGGGTTTGCTATCTGCGCATAGTAAGGTATGAATTTTTTTTAGTACCCTATCATACCTAAGAATGACCTGAATTGCCTTAAGATGTTAGGTGGAGGATATTCCTTAACTGTTTAAGTTTTGGGAGGGTTTGTTTTAATTTTACTATGCCCGATGACATAGCCAATGAAATCAACTTGTTCTTCATATAATTTCGACTTTTCGGTGGAGATCTTCATGTTTGCATCTTTTAACACATTTTTGATTGTATTTAAGTTTTCAGTATGTTGCTCTAAGAAATTTGAGTAAATAATTATGTCGTCTATATAGCTTGACAAAATTTTCCTATGTAAGGACGCAGTATGTCGTTCATCGCTCTCTGAAAAATTGAAGGAGCGTTTTTTAGCCCAAACGGTAATCTAGTTTATTCATACTATCC
The DNA here is from genome assembly GCA_963971375.1 of Platycheirus rosarum. Taxonomy (NCBI): domain Eukaryota; kingdom Metazoa; phylum Arthropoda; class Insecta; order Diptera; family Syrphidae; genus Platycheirus; species Platycheirus rosarum. The sequence goes on along the minus strand of OZ020507.1, from coordinate 140,785,146 downwards.
GTTATTTACCCTAAAGCTTGTTTTTTCAATGTCTTCTGGCTTCATTCTAATCTGATGAAAGCCAAATTCGAGATCGAGAGTTGAAAAATACTTGGCATTGCCAAGATTAGACAATATGACATTAATATCCGGGATAGGATACTTATCTGATGTCATATTCTCATTAAGGTTTTTATAGTCTTTTAAATAGGCTCGTATTTTTTTGGTGGCATCCTCATTTATGCCCTTCTTGGGTACTACCCATACTGGAAAGTTAAAGGGACTTTTCGATGCTCTTATAATGTTTTCTTTTGTAATAATTCTTTAATTTCATCAGTTACAAACTTCTTTACGCTCAGGGGATAAGGATATTGTTTAGTGCAGATAGGACGGTCTGAACTTGTGCGTATTTCAGCAATAACATCAGTCCTTAATGGGAGTGTAGCATCAATGCTCGAATGGATACTTGTGATTTTTTCCAGCATTGTCTATACTAAATTATCACTTCCCTGAATATAATTCAATGACTCAATAGTATCATCAAAATATATTTTGTCTGTATTATCTCCATATCTTAAAATATAACTTTTTAAATCGATTTCGGCATTTACTGAATTTAACAGATAACTACCTATTAGTGCTTCGTATTCTAAGTTATTTAAAACGTAGAACCTTGTTTTAGTCTTCAAAAATTAATTCTTCATGGTATTGTTTAATAATTATTTCTCCGTTTACAGTACACGCACGTTTGAAAATAGCGAGATCGATATCTGGTCGACAGTAGTTACTACTTTCGCCAGTATCTATAAGTATCTTAATATTTTTTCCGTTTATTTTTCTTCGTAAGTGGGGCAATACCACTCTTATTCTAAGCATGGTTGCTTATAACTTGTGTATGGGCTTTAGGAAAGCATAGGTTATTCATGTGTCCTGAGTTCTTAGTATCAGATCTTTGCAAATTTCGAAGTGCAAAATTTGATCGAGTCTGGTTGCATTCAAGCTCCTGAGCTTTAGCAAGGGTGTTGGGTAGGTCGACTGGACGTAATGAAAACAAGATATCTGTTAATTGTCCATTAGGACCACTTATAAACACACGTAGAACACCTGCTCTATTAAGATTATTCAGCTCTGTGGTGATAGGTGAGTCTGACCCGTAAGTCATTATGACTTTGTTTATTAAGAGAGTTAATTTTTTATTAACTTCATCATAATATTGGAGTATTGAAAGTGAGCCTAGTCTCAAAACACACTATTCTTGGTTAATAATAGGCATTGGTCGTTTATCGGCGTATGCGAAGTCCAAACGAACAATAATGGCTTCGAAGTTAAGTACGGTTTCATGATTGGTAAGTGCGTCGTTTGCTGCTTTTGTGATCTGGTTGCAAAAGATTGTTAAGGCAGCGAAATATCGTTTGCTACGGATTTTATATAGTTTCATACTGTTATGAGCGGCATCTCTCCAGCTGACATAAGCCGTCTGAGTACCGTGGAAATCTCTTGGTGACTTTATGATATCAAGTGTCTTGTCACATGGTATAGACGAGCTAATAGTCTGAGTTGTATACTCAGTCATATCGGGTCAGAACCCTCTATCGTGCATTAATTAATGCAATATATTTATTTGGATCAAAATCAGGCTATTTACCGCGTTTTGATTTATTTAAAAAAAAAATATCACCAGATCACGTTACACAATAAATTTAAGTAATGCTTTGTTTTATGATAAGTTTTATGATTCACTTAGTTTTTTTTTATATATATGTATATAACGGGTGTTTTTTTAAGAGCTTGAAAACTTTTTTTTTTTTTAAAAAACGCATAAAATTTGCAAAATCTCATCGGTTCTTTATTTGAAACGTTAGATTGGTCCATGACATTTACTTTTTGAAGATAATTTCATTTAAATGTTGACCGCGGCTGCGTCTTAGGTGGTCCATTCGGAAAGTCCAATTTTGGGCAACTTTTTCGAGCATTTCGGCCGGAACAGCCCGAATTTCTTCGGAAATGTTGTCTTCCAAAGCTGGAATAGTTGCTGGCTTATTTCTGTAGACTTTAGACTTGACGTAGTCTCACAAAAAGTAGTCTAAAGGCGTCAAATCGCATGATCTTGGTGGCCAACTTACCGGTCCATTTCTTGAGATGAATTGTTCTCCGAAGTTTTCCCTCAAAATGGCCATAGAATCGCGAGCTGTGTGGCATGTAGCGCCATCTTGTTGAAACCACATGTCAACCAAGTCCAGTTCTTCCATTTTTGGCAACAAAAAGTTTGTTAGCATCGAACGATAGCGATCGCCATTCACCGTAACGTTGCGTCCAACAGCATCTTTGAAAAAATACGGTCCAATGATTCCACCAGCGTACAAACCACACTAAACAGTGCATTTTTTGGGATGCATGGGCAGTTCTTGAACGGCTTCTGGTTGCTCTTCACTCCAAATGCGGCAATTTTGCTTATTTAAGTAGCCATTCAACCAGAAATGAGCCTCATCGCTGAACAAAATTTGTCGATAAAAAAGCGGATTTTCTGCCAACTTTTCTAGGGCCCATTCACTGAAAATTCGACGTTGTGGCAGATCGTTCGGCTTCAGTTCTTGCACGAGCTGTATTTTATACGGTTTTACACCAAGATCTTTGCGTAAAATCTTCCATGTGGTCGAATAACACAAACCCAATTGCTGCGAACGGCGACGAATCGACATTTCACGGTCTTCAGCAACACTCTCAGAAACAGACGCAATATTCTCTTCTGTACTGTACGCATTCGTGTGGTTGGTTTAATGTCAAATAAAGTAAACTGAGTGCGAAACTTGGTCACAATCGCATTAATTGTTTGCTCACTTGGTCGATTATGTAGACCATAAATCGGACGTAAAGCGCGAAACACATTTCGAACCGAACACTGATTTTGGTAATAAAATTCAATGATTTGCAAGCGTTGCTCGTTAGTAAGTCTATTCATGATGAAATGTCAAAGCATACTGAGCATCTTTCTCTTTAACACCATGTCTGAAATCCCGCGTGATCTGTCAAATACTAATGCATGAAAATCCTAACCTCAAAAAAATCACCCGTTATAATCTTACTCTAAATTATTTTCTCCTTCTAATTTTTATTTATTCAGGATACTTTTTGCGTTAGTTGTAGTTTTTTCTCCTTCAAGGTTTTTTTATTCAGGATACTTGTTGCGGTAATTACAGTTTTTCTCCTTCGGATTTTTTTATTCAGGATACTTGTTACGGTAATTATAGTTCTTAATTCTCAACCTATTGGCTAATACTAGTTTTTTTAGATTTGGCGGATCGCAAAATAACACTCTAATTTGTTTTTCAAGCAAACGTTTGACGCGATCCCGGTTGAGCCCCCAATTAGAATTTTGTTTAAAGCATTGGTTTTTTTAAAAAAAGCTTTTACTTATTCAAACTTAAATACTACGCTTAAACTAAGACGGGAGATAGACTTCTTTTTCCGATAGATACTTTTCTTCAACTGCTGGCTGCCGCATCCAAAAAAGATCTTCTTGGTCGATGATTGGTTTCCTTATTTTTACTTGCGATTATAGGGACTATAAGGCAAATTATGCATTCGCAAAGAAAAAAAAATCTAACAATCAAACATGACATTACGATGATAGAGAAGTCAACAAAAGTGGATCCGGAAATTTCGTCCGTCTGTCTGTCTGTCTGACCGTATCAATTCCTACAGCTTAAACGGTTGGGCCGATTTGATTCAAACTTGGTATATAGTATTTTTAGAGTACTCTACCCGACGGTTTTTCGAATCGAAAACGGCTCCTACGATTTTGATAAAACTTTCTGAATGGTGTTTTCTATGCAAAAGCTATCTCTAAGTTTTAATGGATTTTTCAGAAAAAGTTTTATAACGGTACCTCCCATATGACCAGTTTTTTAAAATCAAACTTTCTCTCAATTCGTTAACATTGACGGATTTTCATGAAATTTTCAAAATATGTAGTGTTTTATGATCTAAATAATATTCTTTATTTAAATTTTTATTTAAATTTTTAATATTTTTTTTAAAAAAATTATTTTGTTTTTTGAATATTTGGAAAACGAATTCATAGATTTAAAAAAAAAATTTCTCCTAGTATTAACTATAGATTTCTTTGAATTGATATACTTTAAAAAAATTTAAATATGTTTTAGAAAAGTTTTTCAAAAAAAACTGGTCGAAAGACTTTGAAATGAAAAATTCATAAAATAGAAAACAGCAAAAGAAATCTGGCTAGTTTTTTTTTTATTTCATAAAAATTTCATTTGTTTAATATTTTCCCCCGAACAACCTACATACAAACTTACTTATTTTAAAGCATTTCGTCATCATAAAAGCACAAAGAAGAAATAGAGAAGCCTATGATAAACACGCAAAAACAACTAACAAATAAAAAACTATTCGATTACTACTGAATGCAAAAATTTCAATCAAGAAAACAAAAGTTTACACCTGTCTATAAATAAACAAAACCACTGTGTTAACTTTTAATATTGTCTATACCCACTTGCTTCACAGTAGTTGGAATGTTTATCTTAATTTTAGTACCAACCTTCCTTCCAACCTTATTATAAGTACGTAATATTCCTTAATGAATTCCATTAATACCTAACCACACCATACGTTTATTGATCCATCAAACATAATTAAGCTATTTTAATTAATTTGATTTCAAAAAGTAAATTATTGTTATTGGGACCTATATAGGTCCCTATACCTAGCATTATTCCCCAACTGCTGATTCCCACGAATCTTTATGCAAATTGTTCAAATTTTTCATACCAACATGAAACTTAAACTGAAAAAGTCCTTTATATCTTTCTATTAGCAAATTATATTATAAACAGTAAACAAGTGGAAAGATAATACACTAAAAAAAACTGCAAAAGCTAACAATCCTATATATTTATGTGTCGTGACGCATGTTCCTTAGAGCTTCAAACCACAACGATTCTAAAGAAAATGCAACTAAAAAAAAAACATTAAAATAAAATCTTTGTCAAAAAGACGCCTGCACTTTAAAAGGATAAGCACATAGGAGCAAATACATGCGACCCAGTCGTGCCTTTTATTTATTTGTGCAGAGTACGCACAATATGGGTGGCATGTTTTGTATCTCTTTGCTGAGTGCTGATGCTGACTATTCAATTGATCGCAGAGGTTTTAAATAACAATGGAACAATGGAAGTGCTGATGTATGTTGTTTGGAGCAATGTATGTTGTTATAACTTGCGCATGAGCTATGTGAGGCAAGAAAAAACAGAAGGAGAACATGAAATAACTCAATTCTTGTTTTGTTCATTGTATGTATATTAACTGCTAGCAGTTTTGAAATTTATATACAATGGTTTGGCTTAGCTCAGGCAAATAGTTTTTTGTAGGGCATGATACACAGAAATACAAGGTATGCTCACTTTGGCTGATTATGCGTTTGACGTCACATTCTTCTGATTTTTGTTCTTAGGGAGTGTAAATAAATGTATTAATTTGCCTTTTTTGTTATTGTTTTTTTAAGTTTATTGTTCTTATAATCATAAAAAAAATCGTTTAAGCCTTTAATTTAAAAAAAAATATCATTCAGTTATTTAAGGGTAGTTTTAAATTATTCAAAGAAAAACAGCACCAACACGTCAATTCCTTCTGAATATCACACTTCGAATGAATCTTTATTGTTCAGTATCTTACACTAACCCCACAGTAACCGGTATTCTCTCATTCTCCTTCTTCGTTTGTTCATTTAACATTCGTTTTCTTTCATTTGTATTGACTTTTTTTTGTATTTATTTTTAAGTGTTGCCACAATTCGGCCATCCTGAAAATTAATCGTTCCGATTACACCAGTACCACATATCCAAGGCTTAATGTTAGCTACTTCTCATATTCCCCAATACGGAATTTGACTAAGCTGAAAACCTTCCACATCTTTCAATAGATACCTATCATTTGGTAAGACCTTTGCTACCCTATATGGCCCCTTGAACTTTGGAGCTACCTTTTTACATGCACCAGGTGTACTAATATAGTTTTTTTGGGCTTCCAGTGTTCCGGAACGATTGTAATTATTAAGCACTCCATCCGTGTAATCCTGAACGTATGTGCCGGGGCGTGGCTCGTACTGCTGAAAACGCAGACAACTTCCAGCTCCACATATTCCAAATTAGGAATAATGAATACTCACAAAAATAACTTTTTTCCTCTCGAGTAATTTTTCATTAGTATCCTCTACATGGTCTTTGGTTTGGGGCATGTAGCTGCTAGATGCCCCATCTGAGCACAAATGTGGCATGCCCCCATCTCTCGTTTTGGTTTTCGGCATGCACCCGCCATGTGACCCAGCGAGTTGCAATTGTAGCACCTCGCTCTTGTGTTGCCGCTGCCTTATGCCTCATTTGATTTGACCACCGCCGCCGGTGGTACACTCTGCTTTTTCTGCGTCACTTTTTTAAAAGCCCTCAATAACTGGCCTCTGTTTTGGTAGCTGTTGATAAGTGCCTGCACCCTCAGGTTCTCATCAGTTATCCCCTCCTCGATGTATTCCACCAATTCGGTTTCTTCTATGTCAAGTCCATGGGATAACATAACCTTTTCATTGAAATAATCGGTGAAACTTTCGCTCGTCTTCCATCGTCGTGCCTCGAACTTTCGTCTTGCTGCCATTTTGTCATCTCTTTTTCCAAATATGTCGCTCATCTGCTTCATCATGTCTTCCAGGTCTTCATCCATAAAATTGGGCTTCGTGTGTAACCATTGCTGTGCCTTGTCCTTCAATTTGAACAACATAAGTGTGCGCATGGTGGTGACGTCTAAACTGTATGCTCTGCCAAATTCCTAAGTTGTGCCAACCAAACAGTTAAAAATGGTCCACCGTTGTATTCCGGCAACAAATCCTTTATAATACTAAAGGGTATTATAGTACTAGGACCGTCGCCGTCCCTGGTCACTGGATTTCTGTCATCTTCACTCATTTGGCCCACACTCGTCTTCGTCTGTCGCAACAATGCATTTTCCATCTTCAGTACCTCTTTTTCCCTCGTTAGTAATCCTATTTCTTTCTTCAGCAACTCCAGCACTCGTCTGTTCATTTGTTCTTCATTCGTGTGTGTGTGCGTGTCTGCGATCTCACCATCATCGGCTCCGTCATCATCTTCTGCTGCTGCCTCCTGCTGCTTGCCGCTCTCTTCATTGGTGCTGTTCATTTTTGTTGTCTGTTTTCTTTGTTGGCATTCTCCTCGTTCATTCTCGGGTACCGCTCGTAGTCTGAGTAACAACTCTTTTTTTGTGCCTGTCGTTTTTGTGTTTAGGTTTTGCAGCCACACTCAGCTGTGCTTACGACAACTCTTCTAGTTTATTCTGGTTTTCCATTGTGTGGAATATATATAAATGGGGAAACACACAAAAGTATATACCTACTGCGCAACAAGTTTTTTTTTTTCTTTAGGGATTAATATAATAATTAATAATTAATTTTTTGAATATATTATTCGTTTGTTTGTTTTTTTAGACAGAAAAACACTTTTGAATGGCCAAAGGGTATTTAGAACGGGAAAACTTTATTGTTTGTTTTGCGAGTGATAATAAAATTATATTTTCGCGAGGGGTAGGCTTTACATCGCACTTCTAAGATTTTAAGTGTAGTTTTAAATTATTAAAATTAAATATATGTCCGAACAAAAGAAAACAGTAACACCAACACGTCAATTCCTTCTGAATATCACACTTCGATACTTCGAGTGAATTTTTATTATTCAGTATCTTACAACTACCCTACCTAAACCGGTAGTCTCTCATTCTCCTTCTTCGTTTGTTCATTTTACATTCGTTTTCTTTTATTTGTATTGACCTTAGTTTTTATTTTTAAGTGTTGCCACACTTAATAAATAAAACAATGATAAATACAGAATGTGACGTCATAAAATATCAGGATGGCGATTTGTATGCGTCTACTGAGCATACCTTGTATTTCTGTGTATCATGTTTGAAGGGATTTATACACGATCCAACATTTTCATTGATTCATACTTTTTTTATATGGAATATGAAATACGAGAACTGGTTCTTACATAAATACTTATACATGGGTACGTCATTGACCAGACTTTTGATTTGAATTCATTAGGATTTTCAAGTTTTGTACGAACACTTGTACCTACATATATGTACATATTTGTACATATATATATACATACATCATTGACTAGACTTTTGATTCGAATTCTTTAGGATTTTCAATTTTTTTTACTATTTGAGTGTCGATCTTAAGCTCATAGAGGCCGGACCTCGAGTCGACAAAAGTCAAAAAAAAAAAATTATTGGGCATTGTTATCGCGAGTGTTAAAAAAAAATAATATTACACACTCGTTTGAGAAATTAGCAAAACCCCCTTGCGTGTGCTGTAAAGAAAATAACAATATCCACTCGCGTCATTGGAAGATGATGCCCATTCGCGCTGTGGAAGAAAAAAAATAATAAACACTTGCATAACAAATCAAATTATCCTCTTATCTGTCCCAACCCTTTGTGCTTAGCTTAACTGCCTCTTTCTTATCTACTGTAGGCATCGTATGACCATCTAATGCTTGCGGTAAATGGATAAGGGCATCTGAATTTGTCCAATGTGCTGAATATTTAAATAGTTTTTTTTGTATGCAAGCTGTCTTATGGGCATAACACCTAAGATAGTTTGTTTATTACAGAGATTAATTTGGATTTTCACTGCATGGTTCGACTTAGTCAGAATTGTGTTTTATGTGTAAGTATTTTTAAATGGTAAGTGATTTTTGTGTCGTGTATTCCAATGTTCGTGGTATAAGAAAGAATTTCTTTCACCTGTACGTCTACACTGTTCAATACAGGCCAGCTGTTTTGGCATTAAGTGAAACCCAGGTTGGAGTAAATACTGATTTATCAGAGTTTGCTCTACATGGGTATAGCTTGGTGCCATTACTCTTTTCCCATCATGGTCTCGTGGTCTATGTTAGGAATGATATTGCTTGCCAGAGCCTTCCCCAATATGGGCAATGTTCCAACACGGACTTTAACTTCTTGTAGCTCAAATTCACTGACCGCAAGCATGTCATTCATTATTGTTTTAATTACAGGAGTCCAAATCTTGACAACAATTCGACTTGTAACGAGTTTGATGCGCTGTTTGATTCCATCTCGAAAATTGTTTCCCTTTGTCCTCGCACTGAAATCTTTATTGCGGGATGCGTGCTTTTATTCCTAACAGAGTAAAAAGCATCAAACCTAAAGAAAAGTCTTGGTTTAATTCTGAGTATAAAGAAGCTATCAGGCTCAAAGAAGTAAGTTTCCGTTCTTACAAAGCCAACCCTACAGAGGAAAATCGGAAAAAGCACAAACAAGCAAGAAACTCATTCAACTCCGTTATTGAAAAAACCAAATTTTTGCATGACCAAAAATTACGGCAAAAAATTCGGCAGTGTCCCAAAGGCAGTAAAAATTTTTGGTCATTTGTAAAAAAATATTAAAAACTCCTCAACATCTTCGGTTCCAACGCTCATCGACAATAACAAACCAATTGTTTACTCTTCAGAGAAGGCAAACTTGTTCGCCGCCCATTTCGCTGCCTCAAAGCAACGTTGCCCCTCCTGTACTTGAGAATGTAAATTTTTCCATGGGACAGATTTTTTTCCGCACTCGTACAGTAGCAAGAGTTCTCAAAGATCTCGATATACACATATCTCGGTATACCCCCGATTCTTCTGAAGAGGTGTTCTTCCACACTGGCAAAGCCACTGCGTAAGCTTTTCCATCGCTACTACTCTTCTGGAATCTTTCCTAGAAGATGGAAAACAGCATTTGTCCAGCCTGTCCCTAAGAAAGGTGACCCATCCTCCCCCTCCTCCTACCGACCCATAGCACTGACATCCCTTCTTTCTAAGGTCATGGAAACACTGATTAACCGTCAGCTTAAGGAATATCTCGAAGATCGAAAGCTTCTCCATGACCGTCAGTACGGCTTCCGCAGCAACCGTTCCACTGGTGATCTGATGGCATATCTCACCGAACAGTGGAACAAATCTTTACATCGCTTTGGTGAAGGTAAGATCATTGCTCTTGATATCTCCAAGGCATTTGTTAGAGTTTGGCATGAAGCTCTCTTATAGAAAATGCATGCTTTTGGGATCGATAATATTCTTGTTCGTTGGATTAGAAGCTATCTTCTGGACCGTTCAATACAAGTTGTATTGGACGGATTCAAGTCTGATTCCCACAAAATAAATGCTGGTGTGCCCCAGGGCTCTGTTCTGTCTCCGACTCTTTTCCTCATTTTTATAAATGATCTTCTGTTTACTTCAAATCCACTTAACTGTTTTGCTGACGATTCTACCCTCAGCTTTTGATATTCATTCGAAGATTCACGTCCTTCGCCTTCGGACGTACAATTGCAACGGTACCATATGTCAAGCTCATTAAATTCCGATTTATACAGCATTGTCAAATGGGGTAATAACAGTCGTGTGGAGTTTAATGCTTCGAAAACTCAATGCTGTCTTCTGTCGTTAAAGCTTAACATTCCCCCAATGCCATTGTCCATGAATGGCACTTACATCGAAGAAACCGAAAGGCTCTCAGTACTAGGTATGTGTGTCAACGACGACCTCCGTTGGAACGACCATATATTTGAGATCGCTAAGAATGCTGCAAAGTGCTTAGGTTTTCTGTATCGGTGTAAGAAGTACTTTTCCCCATCTGATCTGGCTACAATTTATAAAGCGTTTATACGCCCTTAACTCGAGTATAACTCCCACCTCTGGGCAGGTGCTTCACAAACATCGCTTCATCTGCTTGATAGAATTCAAAATCGAGCGTTGAGATTGATAGGAAATAGATCTGTCGCTGAAACAATTGCCCCTCTCGAACACCGACGCAATGTTTTATGTCTTTCCTTATTTTATCGTTTCTTTTATAAAATATGTTCACTCGAAGTAGCCAGCTGCATTCCTCCCCTAAAAAGTTTCGCCCGTAATACTCGTCTTGCTAGGAATGTCCATCAGTTCACCCTTGAGCCCAATTTCGGACGTACCGTGAAATATAGGGATTCTTTTTTTAGCCGTACAACACGACTTTGGAATGGTTTACCCGGCGGATTTTCCCTTGCCATTTCAATTTGCAAGCATTCAAAACCAATGTTAATCGACACCTCCTATCTCTCCTCTCCCTATCTTCCTAATGCCCGCGTAGTGTGTTACATTAAAAGGGAAACAAATAGTCCCTTGTGCGCGCGTTAATTATAAAAAAAAAATTATGAAGTTTGCCGTCTTCAAATAATGTACAAATACATTCTTGAAATTTAAACACAAACTTACTTCTTTCTGTATATATACAAAGATACAAACGTCCTTGCAGTGGATGGATTTTGTTTTGAATTTTGCTTTCCATTTAGATAGGTACCTAAATATATGGAAACCGTGTGTAGAAATTCATTCAAATATTTGTTTTTTAGTTGATTGTGGATTTATACATTTCATTATCTTTATAAAGATCTTTTGTTTATTTGAGGTTTATATAATACTAGTTGACCTATCCTGCTTTGCTGGGTAGTTTATATTTTAGTTGAACTAGAATATTTCTTTCAACTATTCTTCTATAGAATTGCTACAAGAACTCTGGTAATTTTTACTTGCGATTATAGGTAGGTACTATTAGTTATGCAGTCGTGCAGTAAAAAAATTGAGATAACAATTAAATAAAATATTACAATGATTGAGAAACATATTTGAGTCACTGGCAAAATTGTGTCCGTCTACTAAATGGAAAATAAGTTTATTTTGATATTCTACAGAGGATTTTTGTATTTCTTTTTTAGCTGAAATATTAACGGTACCTGCCATATAACCATCAAGTAAAAGCTTATCTTTCTCAAAAAACGGTTCCAAGAATTTTGTATGTAAAAAATTAATACATTAAATTTTGGTGAACAAAAAATTACTATTTGATGAAAATAAAAGCGGTACCTCCCATAGAAGCTTTTTTTTTGTCATCGACTTTACTGAGAAATGATTAGGTAACCAATTGCAACCAAAAACTGATATTCAGGAAAATGTAAGTAGCCTAAGTAATCTTACACTTAAATATTTTAGAAAACTTTTTTTTCTGTTTTTTAGTATTTAAAATAGAAAATATTTTTAAGAACGCAAATTTTTTAAAACAGGTGGGTGATTTTTATTGCAGTTATAAGTTTTATAAGGCAAGTTTAGGACTCACCAACATACAAAAATTGAGATAACAATCAAACGTGACACTAAGAGGCAAGACCACGATAACTTTGGCACCGCAATTAATAATTAAAATATTAAAAAAATAATTCATGTAGAGGTACAAAATACAAAAAAAATTTTACTTCTAGAGGAGGGGTCTATCTCCAACCGCTTAGGCAGGAGGGGCAATTTTTTAAAAAAGGACTTGCTTGGAGAAAAATATATTTAAAAACAACGGCAGGACTTAAAATAATGTGCTTTACCTTTTTTTTAAAGCCAAAAGTCTGTTTTATCATATTATTTTTTATTCATTTTATTTTTTATTATTTTTTTTTTATTCATATTATTTTTTAAAAAAAAATAGGAATTTCAAATTCAGAATTTCAGAAAATAAATATAGTTCATTTTGACTTTTTTCAAAATTGAGATGATGTGTACTAAATTTTATTTTAGTATTTGTTACTTGTTCTAATTCGTTATTGATCAATGTAAACTAGATGCTATTATTGTTCTAGTTTTCGAGAAAATAAAAATTTACCAAACCCACATTTTTATAATTTTGTGGTTTTTACGAGGTCTTTCTCTTTATAGGTGTTTCGTGTAGAGTTACGATTACTTGGCGCTGCTAAATAATAACAGATTTCTATAGACTCTAAAGACAAGAATTTTCTTGCTATGGGAGGAGAGGAGGTCAATCGACACCCTTTTAGGAAAAAGGGGCCATTTTCTAAAAAAAGCACTTGCATTTAAATATAAAATAATGTGATATAATTTTTTTCAACCAACTTATATTTTTTTTCCATTAAAATATATGGGTTCTATACTTACAATCATAGCATTACTTGAGCGTGCTTCTCATTAATGTTTTCCCGCAATTCCCACAAGGACGCCTTTTTTCCCAATTTTACCATTTAAGCATAATAATCTCTCAATATTTGCCAAAAAAAAACTATAAAAGGTATTAAAATGTACACTTATTTTGTTCAATAAAAAATCATCGAGGTTTTTTTTTTGACAGGTACCGTTAATATTTGAGCTAACAAAATTAAAAACAGTCCTCTGTACAATGTCCAAATAACCTTAAGTTTTAAACTTGAAGACGATTGGCCCAACCGTTAAGGCTGTAGTCCAAAATACATATGAATAGACATACAGACAGAATTTTGCTAGTAACTGATATATGTTTCTCTATCATCATAATTACATGTTTGATTGCTTTCTAAAAGTTTGTAATCTGCACGAATGCATAACTTGCATTATAGTACCGATGTATAATCGCAAGTAAAAATTGGTTTGATGAATTTCAAGTTTTTCGAAAACTGAAATTCATAATATTATCTTATGATAGGACACAAAAGCACTTGCCTTATACCTACTTCCCCTATACATCATTATAGTACCCCTAATTACAAAAGAAAATTTTGGGAAAACCCCCGAAAAGTTTGATTTTTTTATGGAATTTTGTGTGTAATTCCAATAATTAAAAAAAAAGGGTTTTAATAAATTTACGTGAACAAATCAAAAGAATTTAAAGAAACGCAGGACGACATTTGCCGGGCGCGCTAGTAATATATATTTTTAACAAAAACAATTCTATACAACTAGACATACAAATTAACGCAAATAATAATCCCCTCCTTTTCTTATAGGTATTTCCACAAAATATATTTGTTAGTATACAAATCTAATCAATTTACAAATGATTTTTTTTAATGAATTTCTACGCATAGTTTGCACTTAATTTGTACCTATTCGAATGGAAAGCAAAATTAAAAACAAAAATTCATTTCATCTAGGACGTTTGTATATATATCCAGCAAGAAGTAAGTTAATGTTTAAATTTCCAGAATTTCTGTGTAGGTATATTTTTTCAAAACGCTAGCCTTCATAATAGTAAAAAAAAATTGAAAATCCCTAGAATTCGAATCAAAAATCTGGCCAATGATTTACGTGTGTACAAATATGTATGTATGTAGGTAAGTACCAGTGCTCGTACAAAACTTGAAAATTCTAAAGAATTCGAGTCAGAAGTCTGATCAATGACGTACGTACAAATGTATAAATCAGCGTTACCAGATTTTTATTCAGGCAAGTCGGGATTTCGAAACTTTTTGAGTGAAAAAAGCCGGATTCTTCGGTCGAAAGCTGGACATAGTAAAAAAGGTATATAATCAGATGTTTTCAAATATTTATATCTTTATTTGAGTGTTAAATAACGTTTATATAACAATCGCAAAAATAGCCATAGAAAATGTATTTTGATAAAAATTTGATACTTTAAATAAGATTTACCTTATAGTTAGGTTGTTGTTCTTCGTCTTCTGAATAAAAAATGGGCACGACTGGGTCGCACGTACTTGCTCTATGTTGGTAACCACAGTGGAAGGCTAGATATTTGAAAGAAAACAGTTAACATTTACGTAAAAATAAAAGACTGACAGACTATGATCGTTATTTCATGTTTGACTTTTATCTCAATTTTTTATAATCACGAATCCTAAACTTGCCTTAAAGGTACCTATAATCGAAAAGTAATAAAGTGTTAAAGGAAATTAACAAACTTAGATAATAGGCGTTTTTATTTTTTCGTTCAGAGCAGAGTCTGAGTTGTCAAAAAAGAAGTTGTGTTTCTTTTTTCGATCAGAGCGTTCAGATCTTTTAAATTGTATTTCTGTTTTCGTTCAGAGAATGATCAGATCGTGCTCTGAGAAGGCTATATGCGCTCAGAATTAATTGACTGAGCATTCTGATTAAATACTGAACGAAATTAACGTCACTTTAGAGTTGTAGGCTATTTCACTCTATACCATGCACATTGCCTACACCACTCTTCCAAAAATAGGTGCCAAAACGAAAGAGACAATAGTATTATATGCATAATATTGCCGCCTGTGAACAAGCCATATGAGAAGTGTCGATTTGTTACAGCACATTATAAAGGGACCTTGAGTAAAACAAGACGTTGAAACTTTTTCAAATGATGGTAGTAAAATAATGTCGTTAAATGCTTTTAGAAATTTTTACTTATTACTATTATTGCGTTTAATTGTGAAGTATAAGTTAAAAATGTAAAAGTTTTTTAAGTGTTGGTAAATACATAGTATTATTTGATTTAATTGTAAAGGAAAAGATATAAAAACCATTACATATATTGTTTATGCAGTTTGAGAAAATTGTAAAGAAGAAAATAAAAGAAATATTTTCACTATTGGGGTAGGTGCGTATGCTTAGGAGAACTTATCATTTTTGTGTTTTTTTTTTTTGAGTTTGAAGTTATTTATTTTTTTTCAAAAAACTGTTAATTAATTTAAAAACTAAAATTAAGTGCGAATTTCTATCTCTCAGAAAAAGTATAACTTTTAATTTTAAGTCTTATCGTTCTTTTACAATTTTATTAAAAATTACTTTTAATGAAAAAAAAATCATTAAAAGTAATTTTTAATAAAATTGTACCTCCCGCCTAAAAGGTTTAAAAATGAATGAGTATAATATATATATATATATAATTGTAACTATATGATAGAACAGACTTTGAGCTTTAAAAAAAGACGTAGCACATAATTGTATGTAATGCAGTTATTTTTGAATATATTCTTTTCTAATGCAAGTGTTTTTTTACAAAATTGCACCTCCTGCAATATATAATATGTATAAAATGTTTGTATCTAGTCCCTCTACAAGATTCCGTTATTAATTTGCGGTGTCAAAGTTATCGATTTTCATAATTTTCCTAAATATTGCCCTTAATGATGGATTTTTGTTTCTATGTTTCCCACTACGAATATAAATCCTCTTTCCCCCTTTCTCTGTAACGATTTTTTGAATTTCTAATAAGTTTTACCAACATTTTGAATATTTTTTTCTTCTAACTTATATCTTGGTATACCTGGGTGGTGGAGCCAGTAGTCGGCCATTTAACTGTTTTTTTGCGTTTGACTGTCCATTTAAATTCAGGTATTTGAATAACATACATGAAATTAAGTTTATCTGTCTATTTGGAGTGTCTAAATTTCAAAATTATAGGTTTTTTTTGTGGATTTGTCATAAAAAACAAACTATTGACAAAAATTGAAAAAAAGGGAAATTCTTGTGAGGTCGGCCCCCGAAATTCCAGAAGTCGGCCCCATGAGTCTAGTAGTCGGCCACAGTTAAATTCTGTATTTGTCATCCTTCTGACCGACATTTAAAAAAAGCTTTTGAATTTTTAAAATCTTATAGATAATCAAAACAACATCATACAAGACCAAGTTTAAAAAAAAGTAACATTTTACTAAATTTTTAAAATTTATTTCTTAACAAAAACTTTTTAAAACAAACAAAAACAATCAAAAACAAATTAAAGCAACTTTTACGAACAACATTTTTCACAGATGAATGATTCATCTGTAATGTCTTCAAAAAGTTTGCCCGCAAAGCGTGTACACTTTAAATGGAACCATTTGGGACACATATCACAACCAATATTTTGTAGATCATTATCCTCCACGTCTGAGACTAAAGGCTCTTCACAACGAGAGCATGGTATTTTTCTTTTTTTTTGTTGCGGTTTCTTACCAACCTTCTTATTTTCCGCAAATAACCTCTTTTCCTTCCGTATCTGTTTTCTCACTTCCAATTCTTCGGCTTTTTTAGCTTTTTCCTGTGCTTTGTTGTTGAAAAAATCTTTCCATTGCCTCGAAGCAATGCTTAATGGTGGTTTTTTAACGGGTTTGCTTGACTTTGGAGTTAGTTCCGGAAATGTCAGGTGTTTTATGAAAGCGGGACTTAATGCGGAGGAATTTCGTGGTGTGCTGGGAATCGAGGCAATGTCCTTTTGGTTAGAAATATTCTGCAGCAGTTCATCTATTATGGATAAAGAAGTCGAATAACGTCGTGGGTGGGATGTTTCGGCTAAGAAAATGAAATGAAATGAAGAAATGAAATCAAAAAATGTAAGGTCCTACACCTACCGTTGGTCGGTTGTTCCTCTACAACTTCCATAATAAAATCTTCATTTTCCTTCCCTCCATTCTGGTGACCTTGTTTTGGAGTGCTGGCGAAAGGTGTTTGTTGGTCTATCGCTTTAAGTATATCTTCTGCCTGCTGCAGTACTTCATTGATAGAATACTCTTCACCTCCTGATGCAGGGGATATTGATACTGTTCCGGAAACTTTCTTCAGCTCTCCTTCATTAACGACATACGTTCCAGTTAACGTCTCTTCAGGGGGTTGAGTTTCCTGGAGTTTTGTTTCCATAACGATTTCGCAAGGTGTTGGCTGATGTTCGTTCTCAAGCTTTTGGATAATGCTCATAACAGTTTCGAAGTTGATTCCTTCTTTCTCCAACTCCTTTTTTGCCAAGGCAAGCACATTTTTCGCATGATTAAAACTTGAAGCTGTAACGTTAACTTCTTGCGGTGGTGCTTCTTCGTGGTGCTTCTCTAGTTCATTTCGAACACATTTCGAATAGTCGACAGCGTTTGGATCAAATGGATATATTCCACACTTTCGAAAAGCGTTTGTTATGCTTTCCGTCCTGTCGGAGCTATCTAGCACCATTTTAAGCACTTCACAAAAGTTAACCTTCGTCACAGCTTTATTCACATTTCCAGGAAGATTTTGCCATTTGTGAACAGTTTTCTTGTAGTCCGATTTTAATCCCTTAAAGGCGCCCACATCGGCTGGCTGGGTAATGTGAGTTGTATTTGGATACAGGCAATACAGAATGATTCCGTTTTCTCTGCAGAAGTCACTCAGTTCCATTGTTAGATGGGACTTGTGACCATCAACCAGAAACAATACTGGGCGCTTAATATCTTTTCCTGTTATATAGTTGTTGAACCCGTTGGCTACGTACTCATAAAAGGTATCGGACCGCATCCAGCCAGTCTCCGACCTTCCCAATACCCAATCATCGGGCATACTCTTCACCACAGCTAAAGGAGGGCGCACATAAGGGAACACGACCAGAGGCGGAAGAGTCTTACCATCTGCACTGAACACAAAGAGCACCGTCAAAGTCTCCTTGTCATTTCCCATGTTTACCTTATACAGGTTCCTCCAACCCTTAGGAGCCAAAACTACTCCCGACTTTGGAGCCAAGCTAAACGAAGTTTCATCTCCATTAAAGATTCTTGAAGGGTCTTCCAAAACATCTTCTGCGTTAGTTTCTACCAGGTAATTGTGCAGTTCTCTGTACCATTTTCGGACTGCCTCCTCGGTGACAATGGCTCTGCCTTTTGACAAACCCTCTGGTGTTCTTAGCGTTATTTGAGGATGCCGCTTTAAAAGACCATAGTACCATGTCTTTCCTGGAAGACCATCTTTAAATGGTGTAACTCGTTTTTCCTCCAAAATAATTTTTTGTACAGTTGCCAAAAGATCGCATGGCTTCAGAGGAAATCCACATTTTGCGAGGTTAACTATCCATTCAACCAGGCTTTGTTCCTCTTTCTTGGTAAGTACGGTGCTGGGGCCCATTTGCCTAGGTTTTTCAGGAACTCGACCACTAATCCGGTCCTGTAATGTAGCCCTTGGAACTTTAAATTCTTGACTGGCCTTACGGATGGACCATTTTTCGTCTCTAATTTTGTTTAGAGCTTTATTTAACGCCTCTTCCGAATATTTAAAAAAGACTCGTTTCGATTCCATTTTTGTGTTACCTAAAACATTTTATTTTCAATGATTTATAAGGGTTTCTAGGTAAAAAATGTTCTTTTTCGTCCTTAAAATAAAAATGGGGGGCCGACTACTGAAGATAGGAAAAAGCACTCAAAAATCTCGTTAAAAATGGAGAGAACCTAAAATTAAGGTTCGATTTCCATAGTAAAGTATACTAAACAAAATAAAAACATATTCTTATGTAGTCGGCCAGGGGGGCCGACCATAGAGAACGATACAAAAATTGTCTTCTAAGGTCGGCACCATAAATTTATTGAAAAATTAACTTTTTTTTTATATTTTTTCGCAAAAACCACAAAAAATAAACAATAAATAACATAAAAACACTTTATAAATGAACTTACCCTCAGTATTTTAAAAATCACAACACTTTTTACTAAACACTTCCACTATTTTTTTTCTTACTGCAACTAAGACGTACACCTTACGCAAGAACTTTAACACAAATGAGATTTTAAAACAAAGGAAGTAGCCGATGCATTTCCTCAACATTTTGGAAGCCGTTAGAAGAACAAGTAGGCTTTTTAAAAAAAATATTTTCAAATGTATTGTATTCATGTGTACCTTATTATCATTTATTTTAACTCGTGGTGGCCGACTACTGGAGGTGGCCAACCTAACATGCCATCACTACTATTCAAATACCTTAGGTTGACTTTTAATTAAATTGCTAGATAGGTACACAAATTTGAACTCATTCACAAGTTACAAAATACCTGCCTTGAAATCATTTACAAGTTACCAAATTCCAACAAAAATACCAACAAAAATTTTTTCTCACAGCAAACATAAAACTATGTAGTTAATTATAAGAATGTGTGTGTTAAATCAACGACAACACAAAAAATTCAACATTTAAGATGTAGGCAAGTGAATAATGAAGGTAAAAAAGGTACACAAAACAAGGTCAACATCGCTAATAAGGATTTAACTCAGGATATGTATGTATCTATGTTTCTCCCTCTGAATTTTCTGTCTGCGATCCCTTTATTCAATCCAAAATAAAGGATTCATATTAACATAGCAACGTTAGAATACTTTCAGTTTCAGTAGTAAACACACATTTGTTTACCTATATCGGTAGACTTGTATCTTACTGCATATTCCTAAGAAAAAAAAAACAAAACCAAAACAACTATGTATGTAACTTACTGAACTTGATCAAATGTATCTACAAGCCACATCCTCCAAAAAAACACTCTCTTACCCAATATATATTTAGGGGAGCAATGCAGCTAGCTAGAACATTTTTTATTGAAGAAACGATAAAATAAGGAAAGACATGAAACATTACGTCGGTGTTATAGAGGGGCAATTGTTTCAGCGGCAGTCCTATTTCCTATTAATCATAACGCTCGAAGCAGGTGAAGCGATGTTTGGGAAGCATCTGCCCAGGGGTGGAAGTTATAATCGAGTTTAGGGCATATAAACGCTTAATAAATTATTTATTATTATTTAAAAATTATTATTATTAATATTATTATTTATTTAAAAATTATTATAAAAATAAAAATTATTCGAGCCATTTTCGAGAAAATAAGATTTTACTTAACGGTTATATGATAGGTACCGTTAATATTTGAGCTAATTTTTTTTAAAAAAGTCCTCTGTAGAATGTCAAAATAACCTTTAGTTCTAAATTTGAAGACGATTGGCACAACCTTTAAGGCTGTAGCCCAAAATACATACGACAGACAGACAGAATTTCGCCAGTAACTGAAATATGTTTCTTTATCCTCGTAATGCCATGTTTGTATGTTATCTTAAAGTTTGTAATCTGCACGAATGCATAACTTGTATCATAGTACCTATAAAAATGGGTTTGGTGAATTTCATTTTTTCGAAAACTGACATTAATAATATTATCTAGTTTTTAGCGTTCAGTTACATACTTATGAAAGGACACAAATACACATAAGTATCTACCTATACATCATTATAGTACCTAGAATTACGAAAGAAAACTTTAGGAAAACCCTCTGAGAAAGTCTGATTTTTTTATGAAATTTTGTGAGTAATTCTTCCAATAATTATAAAAAAATTAACAAGTTTAGGTGAACAAATCAAAAGAATTTAAAGAAATGCAGGATGACATCTGCCGGCCCCGCTAGAAATATATATTTATAACAAAAACACTCCTACACAACTAGACATGTATATTTCCACATTGTATAGGTATGAACTGTACAAATATGACAAACGTGTATGTACATAAGTAAGTACCAGTGTTCGTAAAAAACTTGAAAATCCTAAGACTGTTTTTAAACCTTGCGACTTTTGTTTGCGAATCGTTACTTTGCTTCAGCTTTTAGGAGAGAGGCGTATGTGGTGGCCGGGGTAGACAGAATCGCACGAGTAGCTCGAATTGCGCGACTATCGGTCTTTCTTTGTGCTTATTCAGGAAATCATTCAAGTTTGTCAATCCCTTTCATTGCTTGTTCGCCATGAACGAGTAATGTGATGTTTTTTGTAGCAGGTAGCACGCAGGAACAGCGGCTGAAAATGTTCACTCTGGAAACTTGGAATAGTGAAGAGTGGCAAGCACAATCGCTACGTTTAAAAGTATCTCTGCGACAAGGACAGGCAACAAAAGAAAATCAATGAAAGTCGCAGTTATTTAATGTTTACTTTGTTTATTTAAAAAAATAATTTTACATTCTTTATTAATTGAAAGTCAGCTTAATATTAAATACATTTTGCTTACTGACTAATATTTATAGCTAATTTGATGTGAACATTTACAAATTTCAGTTCACAAGAATAATTTGATATTGCATTATAATATGCAGAATCAGCACACGCGCTAAAATATTGTTACAATATCGCTTGTGCTGATTTTGCTTACATTTTGTTTTCTCACACAATTACTGCGTGATAACTCTTCCCTCTCTAAAGTCATTTACCTGGGGTAAAATTACAGGGAGTTTAAATTCAATGATCTTTGGTTTTTTATTTTTACATTTTTTATAAATTAATACAATACAAATTACAGATGCAAATATATATAATAGAAGATTTGACAATGTAGATATTTCTTTAAATTTTGTAAAAATGTTAAGTTTTTTTATATTTTCTACATGTAAATGATGTAAATATTCCAGATCTAATTTTAAATTTTTTTCTGATAAATTTCCTTTTAATATTGGGGGTAGAATTTGAAAACTAGTCATTTCTGTATTCGAGTAATTTTTTCCATCTATATCAATTGAATCATTATTAAATTGAACCAGATATGTACCATCTAAGACTATCGTTTTTTCATTATGTTTAAGATTTCCTCTAAAATTTGAAATAAAAGCAGTATTATCTATTATTAATTCTATAATGTTTTTTTTTAAATTGGAAGTCACAAGAAGCATTTAATCCGTTTTTGAGTTGATTCAGGCAATGGTCAGGTGTTACTTTCTTAAGTTGATTTTCTCTACATAAAGAAGTTTTTCTTATTGAATCGCACTTTTCCATAATAAAAAATGTCTCGTCGTGGGATGTCAGTATTTCATTACTTTCTAAATGTATCCTTTTATTTCCAATTACAGAAGCTCGTATGATTACATGATTATATACCTTGTTTACAGTTTTTGGAAGAGATATTATGTAAAACATAATAGAATCTTTTTGAATTATCAATGGTTCGGCATATTCTATAGCTTCTGTTTCATTTTCGTAGGGAAGCGTTTCTATTTCTGAAACCATTTTTTGTATTTCTGTTTTGTCTAATAGATTTGTGTTAATAATTCCAGTTTTTGGCAAATGGTTCGCTGATATAATTTCCTTGAGTTCCTGTTTGAAGATAATTAATTTATAAAATAGCATCTGTTCGTATTTATCTATATTTGATCTGTCTTCTCGCCGAATGATTTTATTGTAGTTTTCTATTAATTTTTGTGTGACTGATTTTAGTTCATTGTTAATCTTATATTGATTGTTGTTATTTTCGATAATTGCATTTTGAGATTTTAGTATGCTATCCCAGTCTGTGGCATCCGGGTTTCCAGCGATCCATTTCCAGGCAGAGCCTATCCAGTCTATGGATCTTTTGCCTCTAACTCTTATTTGTAGTTTTTGCAATAAGTTCTCTGAGTCTGTAAGTTGGTTAAGAAGTTGTGGGTAAAGAATACTGATTTTGTCTATTTCTTTTTCAATGGTAGGCCTAATATTCAATATGAAGTCTTTATATTTTGTTAGATTACTAACATGTATCATTTTAAAATGACCATGTAATATTTTTCCATTTCCTTGTTTGACTTCAATTAAAGGAGTGTTGTATATGAATATATTGACCGCAGCTGAAGTTAAGTATAAAAGTAACCTAGAAGAAAAGAAAAGAATTTTATGGAGACATATTTTTTAACTGAGATTTGTGGATCTTTTTTCCACTTTCAGTTAGTATTGTAACCCTGTTGTCTTTCGCTACAATCTCCTTAGAAAAAAGAGGTTTTTGCTTTCCATCTCTGCGTTTAATTGCAGCATAAACTGTATCTCCAACTTGATAAGTTTTAGGTCTGTGTCTATTTCGGTTTGCTCTTTTTAGTTTATTTTTTTGATTCTTTCTTATACGTTCTAACAAATCTTCGTTTACTTTTGACTGAAAATCAATAAGGTTTTGATAGTTTAATCTTTGAGCCTTCCCTAAAAATACGTCACTAGGTTTCTTTTTCGTAACTGAATGAATTGAATTATTATACCGATCTACAGCTATGTATATAATTTCTTTTGTAGTAAAATCTGGGTATTCTTTCTTTAAACAGCGGCTCAATTCAATAATAGTTGAGTGTACCCTTTCTATAGTTCCATTAACTTTACTTTTCTGTGGGGGTGTAAGATATAATTGAATCCCTAATGTTTTTATATAATTTAATATAATAGGACTTATGAAGCTGCTTTTGTTATCCCTTACTAAGATTTTAGGGACTGTGAAATAGTGTACAATTTTTATTATTTTTTGCCTTAAATATAATGCAGATTTTTCTTTTATGTGGAAGAATTTAGAAAATTTTGAAAATTTGTCTATACAGGAAACAAATTTTTCATGATCTATTTCAAAAATATCCATGTGAATTATTTCTGAGGGATAGGTAGGAATAGGTGTTTCTTGGAGTTCTGGTTTGTGGGGATTTCTATCGTATTTGCTTGAATTGCAAATGTCACAGTTTTTTGTATACTTTTTTATAAGATTTGTCATGCCTGGAAAAAAGTAATTTTCTAGTATTTGTTCTTTGTTTTCTTTATAATTACGATGAGCTCTATTATATTCCTTTTGAATTATTTCAATCTTATTGTTTTCATTTGCTATATCTTGAACCAGTTTTTGAGAGATTCGTATTTTGAACTTACTAAAAAATTCTTTGTAGACTTCTTGTAAGAGTTGAAGATGATTTTCCGAAATTTTTATACCATTAAGGATATTGGGATTCAACATTTGTTTAAGGACTTCGATTATATTTTCTTTATTGATTTGTTGGAGTTTAATAAAATGTCGGTGGTAATTCGGGTGAGGTTGTTCGAATATTTGCATGTTATTTCCTTCACTAAAAATGAGTTGATTTTTAAAAACATTTACTGGTGCTTCACAGTGTGGGATAAGATCTGAATTATCCTCTTCAGCACTGTGCATTGTTGCTGAACTTGAGCCAGTTAAGTTATTAACTTCTAACTTTAGTATCGATAACGCGTCTGCGACTTTATTCGTTATTCCTGGCTTGCAGACAAGTTCATAATTGTACTCCTCGATTCTCGATTTCCATCTTTTTAATTTAGCATTGTTGTTTTTATTGCTAAACGAGAATGTCAGAGGTTGATGGTCCGTTAGAATCTTTATTTTCTTTGCACCATATAAATAGCTTCTTAAGTTTTCGAGAGCCCAAACTATGGCGAGCATTTCTTTTTCGTTCGTCGCATAGCTTTCCTCCGTTCTATTTAGTGATCTGGAAATAAAAGTTATGGGTCGGTCTTTACCCATTTCTCCTTGTGAAAGGACAGCTCCTATAGCGGTGTTTGACGCATCCGTTGTTAAAATGAATGGTTTCTCAAAGTCGGGAAAAATTTAAATTTCAGATGAGGTTAATAGTTCTTTTAAGTTTCTAAACGCTTTTAGTTCTACTTCAGTTAGTTGAATCTTGATTTTACTTGATTGGTTGGCTCTTATTTGAGCCTTCTCCCCTCTAGTGAGATTCGTTAATGGTTTTGCAATTTTAGCAAATTCCTTAATGAATCTACGGTAATATGAAGTTAAGCCAAGAAATCCTTTAAGTTCTTTTAGGTTTTCTGGAGGTTTCATTTTCTGAATTGCCTCAACTTTTTTAGGGTTTATTTTAGTTTTAATTTGATGGAACCCGGACGTTAAGTCTATTGTTGTAAAATATTTCGCTTTTAAAAGGCTTGCAATTGTTGTCTGAATGTCTGGTATAGGATAGGTGTCAGAAATTGTGTCACTGTTTAATCTGCGATAATCCTGGACCAATCTGAATTTTCTTTTTCCACTCGCGTCCGATTTTTCGGCACAACCCACAATGGAGAGTTGTACGGACTCTTCGAGGGCCTTATTATTCCATTATTTGAGTGTCAACTTCTTCTCTCATATGAATCGGATATGGATAGGATTTCGTATATATTGCATCGTCGGTTGACGTTTTAATTTCCGCTCTAATGTTTGTGTCAATTGTATCTTCATCATTTACAGGACCAAATACATTTTTATATTTTTCTAAAATTGTTCTAAGCTGTATCTTTATATTCTCTGGTAAATGTGTGTCTCTTATTTCAATGTTATTTACTTGTTTAGATTCTTTCTGTTTTAATGGAATTTTAATATCAGGTTTGATTTTCAAAAAGTTTTCTTTCCTTTCTATAACCGCCTCAAGCTCTTTCAATGTATCATCGCCGATGATACCGTCAAAAGTTCTGAGTCCTGGTAATAAGTAAAATTCTAAAATTGTATCGTTTCCAATACTTTTAAAGAATTTTGCAGAAATTTTTTTGTTTATTTTAATTGATCCTCCAGCTGATTGTACTGAAAAAGGCTCATTTGTTGGGAGTGCTTTTGTAGCCAATTCAGGTTTGATGAAGTTTTTATTCGCACCTGTGTCGATTAAAACTTTAGTGTTTTATTATTTTTTGTTAAATATTCTATGTAGGGGATGCTTGACTTCCCTCTATCATAAAATTTATTTGTCCTTCTTCGAGATTTTCTTCTGTGTCTTCATCCACGGCAAGGAGTGGTTCCTCCTCGAATTCTTCTGTATATTTTTGAAGATATTCTTCTTCGTCAAGGACGTCAGTGTGGTAATGACGTTGGCGTTTTTGAGGAAGATTATCGGAATTTGGGGTATTGTTTCCAAAGTTATGATTAAAATGTTGGTTATTATAAGGTCTGTTCATGTAATTGACCTGTCTAGAGTTTATTGACCTATCAACTTCCATAGGGATTGGAGGTTTTGGTTGAGTTGGCCTTGGCGGTGGAGGATATCTATTAGGGAATCTAGGAGCGTTATTACGTTGATAATTATTGTGTTGGATATTATAGGCCATGTTTCTATTTGGAAGATTGAGTTGAGAAGGATTATTATAATGCGGTTTTACAGGTCTAGGTTGATTCTTGAATTGTGACATTATCTGGTTGACTGGGGCAGTCACAGTAGTGGAGCCTGCTTTTGAGTGTAAGGAAATATTCCTAAAATTAAGGTTTTGCACTTCAAGGCAGGATGCATATGCCTCGGGCAAGTTTTGTGGTTTTTGTATCATTAATATTTTCGAAAGATCGCCGTTAAGGCCGCGTATGAAAACGTCAAGAGCACGATTTCTATAGCTCTCATTGAGTGCGTTTACAGTTTCTAAACTGTAGTCTTCCGTTTTTATTTTATTAATGATTAGGGAGAATTGATGGTTAACAGTTGCGTAGAACTCATCAATACTTGAAGAACCTTGAGTGAGGCTATTTAGTTGGTGTTCTAAGGTACGAATATCCCTTTTATCTGCATAGTGCAGAGAGACATTTTTTGATTGACAACCAATCATCGTCGAAAATATTATACGACACCAAGGCTGTATCTGTACCGCCTCTTATTTTTTGTCTTATACTTTGGAGTATAGACCTATAGATTGGCTTATTTTTTACAATTTCATAATCTTTTAAAATTGATTCGACATTATGAATCCATGAGATGTATTGGACGGGACTACCGTCAAAGACATGTAATTCTTTTACGCAATCGGGTAACCTGCTTATTTCCTGCAGTTCCTTTTCAGTCTTAGGACTTGGTGGAGAAGGTGTTAATACAGGAATCGCACGTACTGTTTCTAATGCGGTTAATCTTCTCTGAAGATTTTGAGTAATTTCGATCTGAGAGTTGATTGCACCTGTCAATTGCGTGATTGCAACTTGTAAAGCTTCTATTTTGGCTTCCATTTCGAATTATTTTTGATTTAAAAAATTAAAGAGGAAATATATATTTTTTTTTTTCAGAACTGAATTGATAGATAAAAATGTTTTCTTTACCCTTTCCCAATAGTTTGGCAGTTAATAGAATGTTCAGATGTTTGGAATATTTGATGATTTGTTCTTAAGGAAGAGAAAGGATTTGTAAAATAATATTTAGATTTTTTCTTTTAGGTAACTTAAAATTTTAGATTTTTTATAACACTTCTTTTGATTAAACTTTTAGATAAATTTGTTCAATTGTTTTTTTTTTTTTTTTTTGGATGTATTTTAGAATTAAATTTAAATATTTAATTGTATGTTTCGTTTTTATTTCTAAACGATAACTTTCTATATTTTGGTTATATGTATTTAATCTAATATTTTAATCTATATTTGCAATGGTTTTTTTTTCTTCACTTTTTGTCTGGTATATTTTTTCAATATTCACTTTGTAGATATAAAATATTTCTTTCTTACAAATTAAATGAGTAATTAAGACTTACGATATCATACAAATTTTTAAATAAATCTCCATCGAACAGCTTCGTGTTACTCCTTTTTAGTGTCCGCCGTTGAGTTTGGTGGGCCTTACTGGGGCACTCGTCTGTCACATTCGGATTTCCCTTGATTATACGCCGGAATTCTTTTCACTTGTACTTCACTTGTGCCTTTGTTTCACGAAGTAATAACCAGTTTGTAACTTTGGGATGTTATTTTCTGGACTACACGCACTGACTTTAACTTGTATTTCACTTTTTTAATTTGCTTCACGAAGTTATGTAGTATTGTAGTGCCCCGTGGCTTAGTGGTTAGTGTGTCGGACTGCTAAGCGAAAGAACCTGGGTTCAAATCCAGCTCATAGCCACCTTTTTTTCTGGGGTACTGCCTCTTGCGAGGAACTGACAAAACCTCCAAGAGTAAAATTTGTCTCGAAAAAGTGCATCTCATGTAGCCGTTCGGAAACTGTAGGTCCCTTCCATTCTTGCAGAGTAACAACACACACACAGGAATGGTTGAGAGTATAAGTCACTAGGCCTTGGCTCCTTAAGGAGCTGTCGCGCCAATAAATTTATATTTATATCACGAAGTTATGATCAGTCTGTTACTTCTGGATTTTATCCTTGACAGTTATTGCGTTTATTTTTTACTTGTACTTCACCGCACTTTTACCGTTTCACAAAGTTAAAAAGAATATCCTTGCTTCAAAATCAGGGTAACTGCTCGGGCGCCAGTTATTTAATGTTTACTTTGTTTATTTAAAAAAAATAATTTTTAATTCTTTATTAATTGAAAGTCACCTTAATACTAAATACATTTTGCTTACTGACTAATATTTATAGCTAATTTGATGTGAACATTTACAAATTTCAGTTCACAAGAATAATTTGATATTGCATTATAATATGCAGAATCAGCACACGCGCTAAAATATTGTTACAATATCGCTTGTGCTGATTTTGCTTACATTTTGTTTTCTCACACAATTACTGCGTGATAACTTCGCCGTGCTCTAATCGCAAGGTTTAAAAACAGTCTAAGGTTTTGAAATTAAAAGTCTGGTCAATAACGTACGTATGTATAAAAATACGAATGTAAGAACCAGTTCTCTTCCATATAAAATAAATTGCATGACTGAATCGCACTTACTTGCTCATATGTGCGGTCACATTGTAGAATAAAATTTAAGAAAATTAAAGTTAACATCAAAGCATTTATTTTGTTTTTGTGACTTTTGATTGTTCGAATAAAGTACGTTAAATCATTGTATATACATTGCCTATAGTACTATCATGAGACGGGAAAAAATCTTTCTACCTAGAGCCGCTTGGAGTGCAGGGACATTTTATTTGAGTGAGAGAGAATTAAGAGCATGGTTTTTAGTGTTTTGCTTTGTGCTTAGTTTATTGCGCATGTGCAATGCGACGCAAGAAAAAACAGAAGGAGAACATGAAATAATTCAGTATTTTGTTTTGTTCATTGTATATATGTATATAAACTGCTGGCAGTTTTGAAGTTTATACACAATGGTTTCGCTTAGCTGAGGCGAATAATTTTTTGTAAGGATTTATACACGATCCATTGTTTAGGTTTTTTTATATGGAAATGTAATATGAGAACTGGTTCTTACAAAAGTATTTATACATGCGTACGTCATTGACCAGACTTTTGATTTGAGTTTTTTAGGATTTTCAAGTTTTGTACGAGCACTACCTATATACATGTTTGTCATATTTGTACATATATACATCATTGACAAGACTTTTGATTCGAATTCTTTAGGATTTTCAATTTTTTTACTCTTATGAAGGTTGTCGTCTTCAAATAATGTACACATTCATTCCATTGTTTATAAACTTCTAAAATACTATCATGACACGAGAAAAAATCTTTTTAACCAGAGCCGCTTGGAGTGCTAGTGTAGGGACATTTTATTTGTGAGAAAGAGAATATGTGCATGGTTTTCAGTGTTATGCTTTTTGCTTGGTTTACGGCGAATGTGCAATGTGAGGCAGGAAAAAAAAAGACGGTGAATATGAAATAATTAAGTATCTTGTTTCGCTTAGCTGAGGCGAATATTTTTTCGTTGGGATTTATACCCATCCAGCATTTTCATTATTTACATTTTTTTAAACGAGAACTGGTTCTTAAATACGTATTTTTATACCCATATACGTACATCATTGACCAGACTTTTGATTCGAATTCTTTAGAATTTTCAATTTTTGTTTACTAATAGAAGGTTGGCGTTTTGAAAAAATATACACTACACATGCATTCTTGAAATTTAGACACAAACTTGCTTCTTGCTGGATATCGATATCTATACAAACGTCTTTGATGAAATTGAATTTTTTTTTGAATTTTGCTTTTCATTCAGATAGGTACGAATTAAGTGCAAACTATGGGTAGAAATTCATTAAAAAAAATAGTTTGTAAATTGATTGTAGATTTGTATAGTAAGTAGTAAGTAGACAGTTCATACCTACACAATGTGGAAATATAAGAAAAGGTGGAGACTATTATTTGCGTTAATTTGTTTGTCTAGTTGTGTAGTAGTATTTTTGTTAAAAACATATATTACTAGCGGGCCCGGCAGATGTAATCCTGCATTTCTTTAAATTCTTTTGATTTGTTTACCTACTTGTTAAAACGTTTTTTTTTATAATTATTGGAAGAATTACTCACAGAATTTCATAAAAAAATCAGGCTTTTTCGGAGGGTTTTCCCAAAGTATTCTTTCGTAATTATTTATACATATATGTATATATACCATTAAAATAAAACTTTCTGAATAGTGTTTTCTGTGCAAAATCTATCTTTTAGTTTTTATAAATATAAAAATATGTTGTGTTTTATGATGTAAATAATATAGCTTATTAAAATTTTCAAAAACATTTTTTTTTTTAATTTTTAATATTTCTCTAAAAAAATTATTTTGTTTTTTGAATATTTTGAAAACGAATCTGTAGATTTTTTTTTATTTTGTCTCCTCGTATAAACTATAAATTTCTTTAAATTAATATACTCAAAAAAAAATTGAAAATATGTTTTCGAAAAGTTTTTCATTAAACTGGTCGAACGATTTTGAAATGAAAAATTCATAAGATAGAAAACAGCAAAAGAAATAAGATGGCTTACAACATTTTTTGCAAAAAACGTTATGAATAGTGTTTTTTTGATTTCATCAAAAATTTATTTGTTTAATATTTTCCCCCAAATTTTGTTTTATATTGCCCGGATGAGCCCTAGCCACTAGTCTAATGAAAGCAAACTTCGTTATTTGAAATATTATTTATTTATCGTTATTTATTTTAAAGCATTTCATGATCGTAACAGCATACAGCATACAGAATAAATAATAAGTACGCCAACACAACTCAACGGTCATATGGCACTACCTTTACTTTTAGGCCTACAATTTAAATTTCAATGTCCCCTCTGGGGAATTCCAAAATAATCCCACACACCAAGTTTGAAGATAATCGCTTAAGCTGTTTAGGCTGCAGCTCGTTATAGGTACATACTGACAGACAGACAGACAGACATTTTTTTTATCACTTTCTTAGACTTCTCTATGATCGTAATGTCATGTTTCATTGTTATCTAATTTTTTTTTTATATTCAAGAATTCTAAACTTGCCTTATAGTCTCTATAATCGCAAGTAAAAATTGAAAAAACTCCTCTGTAGAATGTCAAAATAACCTTAAGTTCTAAATTTGAAGACGATTGGCTCAACCGTTTAGGCTATAGTCCAAAATACATCCGTACATACAGAAGGACAGAATTTTGCCAGTAACTCAAATATGTTTCTCTATCATCGTAATGTAATGTTTCATTATTACTACAATTTTTTATGTTCACGAATCCTAAACTTGACTTAAAGTCCGTATAATCACAAAGCTACTTGTGCATAAACTTCAACATCAACGATAACGAAGCCAATGAAATGAAAATTCAAAAAATAAAATCATTGTCGATCCTCTTCGTTGTTCACCGTCACCGAGAACAGGATATACACAATACACATACACATGTGCTTATATGTGTTAGTATCTGCCTCACCCTCGCTCTCACAATTTACCACACCAACGACCGACCGATCGACCTGAATTTAGCTGAACATTTTATCAAAGATAATATAACAAATATACCTACGTAAATACACTCATGATGTAGGTATGTTTGTAGGTACATACCTAAATATCTACCTACCATCGAAAGTTTTATATGAAAAAAATATGAAACTCAAAATAAACTTATCAACCAGCTTAAAAATATACCCACCCCCAGACACCATTCATTTACAAAAGTCGTTTTTCTTCTTTTTTTGTCATTCCTTTTTTAAAACTAGCCATCTCGTCACCCTGCTTGTGTGAAGCAATCCAGTTGTGCAAAAAAAAAACTATACTCGCATCATTGTATATAAACTGCAAACTGCAATATACATGTTCACAGTGTTTCTCTTAGAATTCTCTTTGTTCGCCGCGTTTGCCTCGTTCGCCTCTTTCAATTTAGCGAGTAAACTTTACCTAGAGCCGCTTGGAGCGCCACAGTCCACATTTCACCATATATACTACAGCAGTTCATATACAATGCGTTAAATTGTATTGGGTGAAATATTTTCAACGCCATTTTATTTCTTTAGGAAATGTAAAAAAGTGTGAATTTTTTTTTTTATTGTTGGAGCCGTTTTTAAATAAAACGGTTTTTTTCAACAACATTTCCTAAAAAAATTAAAAATAATAATTCAAGAATACAAACTTAAGCATAAAAATAACGTACATGTAAAAACAAAGCTTAAAAAAATTCACTTACCCGTTTTAAAATATTGATTTTTCAAAAAAGAATTTTTTTTAAATTATTAAAAATACAAAATAAAAGTTTTCGATATTCAAAGTTGAATATCAATTTTGATTGTAATAGGATCACCAGTTTTCGAGGAAGTCGAAGAAAAAACACCGGTCCTATGGGAGGTGCCGTTTTTAGCCCACCATATTAATTTTTGTTCACCAAAATATAACGCATACCTACAGTAGTATACAGATTTTTTTACAAAAATTCATGGAGCCGTTTCCGAGAAAAATAAGCTTTTATATAACGGTTATATACAGGTACAGTTAATTTTTGAGCTAAAAAAAAAATTTGAAAAAACCCTCTGTAGAATGTCAAAATAACCTTAAGTTCAAAATTTGAAGACAATTGGCCCAACTGTTTAGACTGCAGTCCAAAATACATCCGTACAGACAGACAGACGGGCAGAATTTTGCCTGTAACTCAAATATGTTTCTCTATCATCGTAATGTCATGTTTGATTGTTATCTCAAAAATTTTAATCTTCACGAATGCATAACTTGCATTATAGTACCTATAATCGCAAGTAAAAATATTAACAATGTTGGATCGTGTATAAATCCAAACAAAAAATTATTCGCCTCAGCTAAGCGAAACAAGATACTCAATTATTTCATGTTCGCCTTCTTTTTTTTCCTGCCTCACATTGCACATGCGCAGTAAAGTAAACAAAAAGCATAACACTAAAAACCATGCTCTTTATTCGTATTATAAAGTCGGGACTTACACGGCGCATTAAATTAACGCGCAAGTTGCTTATTTCCTTTTGAACTTGTATTCGGTAATGCACACGCACTTACACGGAAGCATGTTCGAGTTACGCTTCTTTTTTTTTACCGAACTGACGACCTCCGGGTCAAAAGCAAACATCTTATCTGCCGCCCGCATTTCTTTCTTTCTGTTTCAGTGATCAGTATTTAAAAAAAAAAAATTAAATGAAATAAATTAATAGAAGCTTAATGAATGAATGAATAAATCAAAAATAAATGAAAAGAAACTAATTCCACACACCACTCAATTTCTGCGGCCATCATACACACGTTATCTTCTTGTAATGTGTTGTTTGAGCAACATTCAAAACAAGTATGAAGCAAAATAAGAAGAACAAAGAATACAGAACGTCAAAAAAGTTGCAGGGACAGTTCTATCCGTGCATGTTCGGGTTGCTCTATTTCTATTTCATTATCTTTCCCTATCGCACTCCAAGCATGCAAGGCAAACACGCGCCATGTAAGCCTCGACAAAGAGGAAAATCTACTGCCTTCTTTTGACAATGCCTACAAGCTGGTCAAATAAGTATTGGCGTAGAACTGTCAAACAATTGACGCCGTCTGTGTGTTGTAGTGCTGAACTGTCAAATAATTGACCTCTTCTTTTAAGTTTCTTTTTCCTTTTCACCACGAAATTGGGTGTGTTGGAAGATACTTGATGATGAAAAGCGCCATCCCGAAATTTGACGTCATCAGTGACCCAAACTGACTAAATTAAATACCATTTTTGGAAAGAAGTTTTAGTGGACTTAAAATGTATTGGTTAAAACTTACTTTTACGTTTTTTTTTCTAAAACGGAAATTAATTTTTTCAACAGGGGTCACTGATGACGTAAAAATACGAAAGTTGCTATCTTGTTTTCTTGTATCATGAGGAGACACTAGCAAGTTACACGAATGCAAGTTGTTACACTTTATTATTTTTTCCCTGCCTTTTTACAGATTGTGTGCTTGAAAACTCTATATAAACGCTTAAAACTGGTTAAACAATATTCAAGAGTTTCAACCATTTTACCTGATACCTAAACTGATGATAGTGTATTGATTGTTTTAAGACTGATTTTAAACAAGCATTCGGTTGGAATGCATTATCGAAAGACGAAGACGACGCGATGTGCCTGATAAGAATACTACAAAATTATTCAATATTTTATTAGTTCTTGATGCTTTTTTCACTTTAATTAACACAAAACTTTCAAATCGAGAACAAAATCCAAATGAACTTCAATGACATTTGCGAATTGCCATATAAAATAGTGTGTGTGCACGATAAGATCCAGATTTCCAAAAAGTGATATAGATAAAAAAAGAATTGACCATATGCGCATGCGTATTTATGTACTACTTCGGTGGATTTGCGACTATTTATCATCGCTTACCCACTAACACACGGAGATGTGTGATCTCCTGCTCCATGTCGATAGTATCGCAGCATAAGGAATCAACCTTTGGAGAATCGGCTTGGGTGCGTGCTTTACATCCCGTTCGCAAGCCAATGTAGTGGTGGGTTTCTAACGTCTGCGGACCTAGTTGTTGTTTTTGTACACGTTTGCACTCGCGTCGGCATATGTAAAGATACATATGTAAATTTTCTTACAGCACTCTCTAATTCTCTTCCTATGTAAAAGATAAAGATTATTAAGTTTTTTTTTTGTTTCCGAACGGTACTCGGAGTGTTCATAAGTTTTTTTTCTTTTTATATTATACAGATTCCTCCACGACCAGAAGGACTCTAATTAGGAAATATTTTAACTTATTTTTTTTTTCTTTTTGACTTATGTTTGTTTTGAAATAAAAAGAATTTGTTCAAATAAAAGATTTTTTTTGGTTTTATCCTAGCTATAGGTAAGTTTTTATAATTCAGAAGTGGGATACCTGTTCGTGGAGCTTAGAAATATATTTTGTTTGTCGTCTTTTTATTTGTCGTCAGTTTTATTTTTATTTTTCTTATTCTAATGAAACGCATACCAAACCAATATTTTACAAACCAATATCGTCTGCCGAAACCAAACGATAGAAAGGAAAGCTCTTTTCAAAAGTCAGAAAATAAAGATAATATTGTGCTTCAAATGTGGCAAAAAAGGCCACTACGCCTGTAGCTGCAACGCAAAACCAGACAAGCGGTGCGACTCATGCATGAACAGTTTTCATGAAACGTCAGTTTGTCCAACGAAAAATTAGCCGGGGAAAACTATAGCGTTATTAGAAGGGACAACTTGTCACTCAAGTAACAGAAAATATCATGAACATATAATACTAAACGGTGCAGGCATTAAAGCGGACATTGACTTTGGTAGCTCGTGCACACTCATCCAGCACAAAGAAGCAGTTCGGCTCAATCTAAACTTTTGGAAAGACAATTTTCCATTGCATGGTTATGGTAAGGGTTTTCTCGTTAGTCCAGGTTCCGCAATGGTAC
The DNA here is from genome assembly GCA_963971375.1 of Platycheirus rosarum. Taxonomy (NCBI): domain Eukaryota; kingdom Metazoa; phylum Arthropoda; class Insecta; order Diptera; family Syrphidae; genus Platycheirus; species Platycheirus rosarum. The sequence continues at coordinate 140,749,319 of OZ020507.1, read as the reverse complement.
GTCTCATAATTGAAGAAATTGAAGATACTGTTTTAGTACGCGTTGTTGGAGATGAGTACCAGAACATTCCTTTGTTGTTCGGCCAGTCTTTTACTTGATACATCACTACATTTTTCCGGAAGAAACACAGACCTATCTCAGTTTAACACACTACCAGAAGAATGGAAGGTTATTCTTAGATCATTAGGAAAAGTCTATTCGACCCCTGGGGTCCTCAACATGGTGCCAGTAAGAGCAAGTCAAGAGAACGTTGATGTATTAATCGAAGCGACTACTATACGTTCACCGGAAAGAAAAGAAAGCTGTATATCCCGGGTTATACTTCATACAGATGACAAAGGATCTTCTTTATAACCAATTTGTAATATTTCCGATCAGGAAATATTAATCAAAGAAAATGCTTTCGTTGCAAGGGTTCACCGATGTGCGGAGGAAAAATCCATTCATGAACCAGTGTTACAAATTCACGAAAAAGAATATCCACCTATATCAATAGAAATGCTGACCGTTGGTACTGCAGATGAAACTCAAAAAGCAGAGTTAGTGAATAAGTCAAACATTACTTTCTACTTCACCATTATGTTGTCAAGCCAACGAGTACCTCCACAAAGCTTCGGGTTGTGTGCGATGCTACGGCAAAGACAAGCTCAGGAAAGTCACTCAATGATATTCTCATGGTTGGGCCTATTATTCAGCCAGATTTATTATCCATAGTTTTAAGATTTCACAGACACAAATTTGTTATGACGGCAGATATAACAAAGATGTATTATCAAGTGCGATTAGACGAAGCTGATAGGCGGTTCCAGTACATTTTATGGAGAAATTTGAATGGCGAAATTACAACATATCGTTTTTGCACCGTCACTTTTGGCACTGCCTATGCCTCATTTAACATTTGAAGCAGCTGTCTATCGATGATGGAAAAGAATTCCATGCAGCAGCAAGTACTATCAACACTGAGTTTATGTTGATGATTTGATCACTGGCTGTGGTTCTATTAGGGATTAAAGGTTCTGCAGTCAGAATTAATAGCACTGCTAGGCAAAGGAGGCTTCGTTCTTAAGAAGTGTTGTGCATATTCTCTAAATATTTTACAAGAAATTCCACTGGCAGAACGTGAGAAATGTCGCAAATTAAAGGGGACGGAAGTTATAAGAACATTAGGAACCTTTTGGAAGCCAGTAGCTGATAGCTTTTAGTATGAGATTATTACTTTGCATTCGGAGCGAGTAACAAAAAGAACTGTTTTGTCCGATATAGCCCATCTATTTGATCCGTTAGGCCTGATTAATCCAGATATTGTACTAGCTAAAGTCTTTATGCAAAAGCTGTGGTGTCTTAAGCTAAATTGGGATGAAGCACTGCCCCAACATTGTGATCAATTATGTTTTAAATTCAAAAATAATCTCAATGAATTAAATGATATGCAGAAAGGTCGACGTGTATTCTTTGGTCATTGTAATAATTATCAGCTTCACGCATTTTCTGACAGCTCCGAAGATTCTGTCATGCTGCTTTGGTCATTTGTAAAAAATATTAAAAACTCCTCACCATCTTCGGTTCCAACGCTCATCGACAGTAACAAACCAATTGTTTACTCTTCAGAGAAGGCAAACTTGCTCGCCGCATAGCAACGTTGCCCCTCGTGTACTTGAGAATGTAAATTTTTCCATGGGACAGATTTTTTTCCGCACTCGTACAGTAGCAAGAGTTCTCAAAGATCTCGATAAACACAAATCCGCTGGCCCGGATGGTATACCCCCGGTGCTTCTGAAGAGGTGTTCTTCCACACTGGCAAAGCCACTGCGTAAGCTTTTCCATCGCTCCTACTCTTCTGGAATCTTTCCTAGAAGATGGAAAACAGCATTTGTCCAGCCTGTCCCTAAGAAAGGTGACCCATCCTCCCCCTCCTCCTACCGACCCATAGCACTGACATCCCTGCTTTGTAAGGTCATGGAAACACTGATTAACCGTCAGCTTAAGGAATATCTTGAAGATCGTAAGCTTCTCCATGAACGTCAGTATGGCTTCCGCAGCAACCGTTCCACTGGTGATCTGATGGCATATCTCACTGAACACTGAAACAAATCTTTACATCGCTTTGGTGAAAGTAAGATTATTGCTCTTGATATCTCCAAGGCATTCGATAGAGTTTACCATGAAGCTCTCTTATCGAAAATGCGTGCTTTATGGATCGATGATACTCTTGTTCATTGGATTAGAAGCTATCGATCCTAAGCTCGTAGAGGACGACGTCGAGGTGCGCGCACAAATAATTAAACAAAAGCCAAAAAAATAATTATTGCGCGTTGTTATCGCGAGTGCTTTAAAAAAAAATAATAATACACACTCGTTAGAGAAATTGGAAAAAAACCCCTCGCGTGTGCTGTAAAAAAAAATAATAATATTCACTCGCGTCGTAGGATGAATGATAAAGATGCCCACTCGCGCTGAGGAAGAAAAAAAAATAAAACGCATTCGCATAACAAATTATCCTCTAATCTGTCCCAAGACCTTTGTGCTTAACTGCCACTTTCTTATCTACTGTAGGCATCGTATGACCATACAATGCTTGCGGTAAATAGATAAGGGCATCTGAATTTGTCCTATTGTGCTGAATGTTTAGATTGATTTTTTTGTAAACAGGCTGTCTTATGGGCATAACACCTAAGACAATTTGATTATTACAGAAGTTAATTTGGATTTTCACTGCGCAGTTCGACTTAATCAGAGTTTGTTTTTGTATGAAATTATTTTTAAATAGTAAGTGATTTTTGTGTCGTGTATTCAAATGTTCGTGGTTTAAGAAAGAATTTCTTTCACGTGTACGTCTACACTGTTCAGCACAGGCCAGCTGTTTTGGCATTAAGTGAAACTTAGGTTGGAGTAAATTCTGATTTGTCAGAATTTGCTCTACATGGGTATAGCTTGGTGCCATTACTCTTTTCCCATCATGGTCTCGTGGTCTATGTTAGGAATGATATTGCTTGCCAGAGCCTTCCCCAATATGGGCAATGTTCCAACACGGACTTTAACTTTTTGTGGCTCAAATTCACTGACCGCAAGCATGTCATTCATTATTGTTTTAATTACAGGAGTCCAAATCTCGACAACAATTCGACTTGTAACGAGTTTGATGCGCTGTTTGATTCCATCTCGAAAATTGTTTCCTTTTGTCCTCGCACTGAAATCGTTATTGCGGGCGATTTCAATGTACACAATTCCAATTGGCTCCGCTATTCTGGTCATACAATAGCCGAAGGAAGGTATGTCGAGCTCTTTGCCGGGTAACAGCACCTTACCCAACTGAGCGATGTGCCAACACGTATACCGGATGTTGCTAGGCAAGCCGCCCATACTCTTGACTTGTTTCTTACTTCTCACCCTGATAAATATACCATTAGTGTAACTTCTCCATTTGGCACTTCAGACCATTGTATTATTTCAGCTAATTTCTCATCCCCCACCCATCCAGTTAAAGAAAAACTTCCCACCAGGACCGTTTGGCAATACGAGAAAGCCAACTGGGACGGCCTGAATATCTTTTTCCGAAACTTTAACTGGTCACTATGCTTCCTCGATAGTGACATTGATGCCAGTGCTGAAATGATCACAAATGTGATTCTTCTTGGGATGCGTGCTTTTATTCCTAACAGAGTAAAAAGCATCAAACCTAAAGAAAAGTCTTGGTTTAATTCTGAGTGTAAAGAAGCTATCAGGCTCAAAGAAGTAAGTTTCCGATCTTACAAAGCCAACCCTACAAAGGAAAATCGGAAAAAGCACAAGCAAGAAAGGAACTCATGCAACTCCGTTATTGAAAGAACCAAATTTTTGCATGACCAAAAATTACGGCAAAAAACTCTGCAGTGTCCCAAAGGCAGTAAAAATTTTTGGTCATTTGTAAAAAATATAAAAAACTCCTCGACATCTTCGGTTCCAACGCTCATCGACAATAACAAACCAATTGTTTACTCTTCAGAGAAGGCAAACTTGTTCGCCGCCCATTTCGCTGCCTCAAAGCAACGTTGCCCCTCCTGTACTTGAGAATGTAAATTTTTCCATGGGACAGATTTTTTTCCGCACTCGTACAGTAGCAAGAGTTCTCAAAGATCTCGATATACACATATCTCGGTATACCCCCGATTCTTCTGAAGAGGTGTTCTTCCACACTGGCAAAGCCACTGCGTAAGCTTTTCCATCGCTACTACTCTTCTGGAATCTTTCCTAGAAGATGGAAAACAGCATTTGTCCAGCCTGTCCCTAAGAAAGGTGACCCATCCTCCCCCTCCTCCTACCGACCCATAGCACTGACATCCCTTCTTTCTAAGGTCATGGAAACACTGATTAACCGTCAGCTTAAGGAATATCTCGAAAATCGAAAGCTTCTCCATGACCGTCAGTACGGCTTCCGCAGCAACCGTTCCACTGGTGATCTGATGGCATATCTCACCGAACAGTGGAACAAATCTTTACATCGCTTTGGTGAAAGTAAGATTATTGCTCTTGATATCTCCAAGGCATTTGACAGAGTTTGGCATGAAGCTCTTTTATCGAAAATGCGTGCTTTTGGGATCGATGATACACTTGTTCGTTGGATTAGAAGCTATCTTCTGGACCGTTCAATACAAGTTGTATTGGACGGATTCAAGTCTGATGCGCACAAAATAAATGCTGGTGTGCCCCAGGGCTCTGTTCTGTCTCCGACTCTTTTCTTGATTTTTATAAACGATCTTCAGTCTGTTACTTCTAATCCACTTAACTGTTTTGCTGACGACTCTACCCTCAGCTTTTCATATTCGTTCGATCATTCAGATTCTTCGCCTTTGGACGTACAATTGCAACGATACCATATGTCAAGCTCATTAAACTCCGATTTATACAGCATTGTCAAATGGGTTAATAGAAATCGTGTGGAGTTTGATGCTTCAAAAACTCAATGCTGTCTTCTGTCGTTAAAGCTAAACATTCTCCCAATGCCATTGTCCATGAATGGCACTTACATCGAAGAAACCGAAAAGCTCTCAGTACTCGGTATGTGTGTCAACGACGACCTCCGTTGGAACGACCATATATTTGAAATCGCTAAGAATGCTGCTAAGTGCTTAGGTTTTCTGTATCGGTGTAAGAAGTATTTTTCCCCATCTGATCTGGCTACAATTTATAAAGCATTTATACGCCCTAAACTCGAGTATAACTCCCACCTGTGGGCAGGTGCTTCACAAACATCGCTTCACCTGCTTGATAGAATACAAAATCGAGCGTTAAGATTGATAGGAAAAAGAACTGCCGCTGACACAATTGCCCCACTCGAACACCGACGCAATGTGTCATGTCTTTCCTTATTTTATCGTTTCTTTTACAAAAAATTCACTCGATGTAGCCAGTTGCATTCCTGGACTCCTCAATAATTGTCCTAAAGTGGATTGCAGAGGAATCATGCAATTGGCAGACCTTTGTAGCTTACCGCGTTTCAGTTATTCAACAAAATTGAAACACTTCACAGTGGCGACACATCTCATCAGAAATGAATCCTGCGGATATAATATCGCGTGGGTCATATCCATCAGCCTTAATCAACAACAAGTTGTGGTTCAATGGACCCTCATTCTTGAAACTCCAAGAAAACGAATGGTACTACGCTGATGTTGTTTTGACGCCAAGAGATTCTTATCAACTCGAGCGAAAGAAGAAGAAAATTATTTTAAGCTTAAACATTCAAACTGATCTGATTGAGAGCATTAAATACGGTAATAATTACAATTCCTTGCTGAAAGTTGTAGCTTATATTTTCAGAATGAGACGTATAGTATTAAAACAAATATTAAATCATTTGGACCCCTCACCGTTATTGAACTCAACAAAGCTCTTAAAGGATTAGTTAAATACGTCCAGCTCGTATGTTTTCAAAACGAAATCTTAACCTTATCCAGTGGAGGTCAATTATCCTCAAGATGTCATATTAATTCACTATCGCCATTTTTAGACTCCGAAGGAATACTTCGCGTTGGAGGTCGTATATCCAATTCAACTCTCAATTATGACGCAAAACATCAGATTTTATTGCCGAAGGATCATATTTTTACAACACTCTTAGTTCGTCATCTTCACGAGAAGAATTTGCATGTAGGGTTTCAGGCACTCCTCAGTATTGTTCGTGAAAAATTTTGGCCGATCCATGGCAAAATGGTTACTCGAAAAGTGGTCCATAAGTGCGTTCGATGCACCCGAGCAAAACCATCGATTAATTATCAATGTATGGGTGATTTACTTTATCAACGAGCACAGCAGTCAAGACCATTTAATATTGTTGGGGTTAATTCCTGTGGCCCATTCAACATCCTTTTCAGTCGTCGTGGAACATCCCCAGTAAAGGCTTATGTAGCCGTATTTGTGTTCTTCGACACCAGAGCAGTTCATCTGGAATTGGTTGAAGATTTAACAGCACATAGCTTCCTGGCTGCTCTTAAGCGATTTGTAGGTCGACGGGGGTTGTGTTCAGTAATACATAGTGACAATGCTACGAATTTTATTGGAGCCCGCCACCAACTTCATGATCCTTATAAAATGTTCCTGAATCGTGAAAATAAGGAAGAAATAATAAAGGCCTGTGCAGCAGATGGAATCCAGTGGAAAACTATACCTCCTCGATCGCCACATTTTGGAGGTTTGTGGGAGGCGGCCGTTAAAAGCTGCAAGTTTCATATGAAACGTGTTTTGGAAAATTCTTCTCTAACTTATCCTGAACTTAATACGATTATAATACAAATTGAATCTATTCTTAATTCTAGGCCAATTAAACCTTTATCTCAGAATCCAAATGATATCCAAGCTCTTACGCCAGGCCAATTTCTGATTGGAACATCCCTTAACGCAATAGTGGAGCCAAAATTACATAACACCAACATCAATACTCTAACTCGCTATCGACAGCTACATTGGTACCTTCAACAGTTTTGTTCAATGTGGCTAAGAGAATACTTGCAAAATCTACAATTGCGAACCAAGTGGAAAAGTTCTGCTCTCCAAATTGATTTCAATGATCTTGTCACGATTGAAGAAGAAAACCTTCCGCCGCTTAAAGTAAAGTTGTTCAAGTACATCCTGGAAAGGATGGTGTCGTAAGAGTTGTACACTAAATACATCCACTGGTGAAGTTCAACGTGCTGTTACAAAAATTCGCCGACTTCCTATTGAAGTACCTAAGTTCCTTCAAGGGCGGGAGAATGTTGAGTCCTAAATACTCTTTTTAGTATATTTAAATAACTTTTAATTCTTGCCTATTATGAACTACCAAATTTAACAATTTACATATTTATGATAAAACGAATCACCCTGTAAATAATTCTATGTTTTGATTTGAAGTAGGAAAAATTTTAACATATACCTTTTCCGGTTGTCAAAAATATAACCCCTTCACATTCAATAAAGTTGTCTTTAAAATTTAATCAATATTATTAAGATCAAGCAAGATCATATCTTGATTTAAGATTCTACAACAGAGAAACAAAAACTCTTGCTTTCTCTCAACAAATGTATCTGTCAAAAAACGATATGAAAAGGAAACTTGAGTCACTGCACAGAATTTTAAAATAATTTAATAATTCCTTCCGTTTTACATTTTGATTCAAGTGGCATGCGCGCTTCAGTCAATGTACAAATGTACAAAACAAAGCAGATAACACTTCCCACATCTTCAAGTGACATCGATCTAATTTGCGTTTGTTTAGAATATCATCAAGCTAGTTTTAATTCTACATTTAATACGTTTTATATATATTTCTTCTAATCATACATTCCACCTAAGTCTGATATTGAAATTTATGAAACTCATATGTAATGTTAAAAGCATAGTTGAAAATTTAGATGACAATTCTTTTGTAATTTTGTTGGGTGATTTAACTTACCTCATTTAAAATGAATTTTTTTGAGCCAGATAAGTGTGTAATACCGTTTAATGTAACAAGCAAAGCCGAATTCCAAGTTGTTGATACTATGGCATCATTTAACTTACAGCAAATAAATCTTGTGCCTAACTATATTAGAATATTAGATTTAGTTTTTCTTGATAATAAAATGTATGCTTTTTTAGTTGAGTCTGCATTTCCATTGTTGGGTAATAACACACACCATACGGCTATAGATATATCTCTTGGTGTATACGTTGCGAATTCTTAGAATTCAGATGTGAATAATAATAATATATAAATTAGATTTTATTAATGTAGATTTTGATTCAATGTGCAATTTTTTTGATGAGTTTGATTGGCAATTATGTTTAAATTCTGACAACTTAAATTCTGTTTATGCATTGTTTAGGAGCATATTACATAATGTGGTCTCTAGGTATGTACCAATGAAAAAATTAAAACCTCGAAATGATAAACCCACCTGATTTAACAAAAGCCTGTCGAGGCTTAAGAATGCAATGCTAAAAATTCACAAAAGAAGCAAAGTAAATCCATCTTTACATGGCAAATTTTGTCAACTATGCTCTGAATAAGAATTTAAAAACAATTTATCTTCAGACAATATCTTTGGACTATCGAATCAAAAATAAAACAAAATTAAAAATCTTTTTGGTCTTACATTAATGAAAAACTTAAATCTTTTAGTATTCCGGCGTGTATGGTTTATGATAATATTACTGCTTGTGATTTGCAGCAAATATATAATATGTTTGCTTCTTATTTTCAATAAAACTTTGAAAACAAGTCCTTTGCTTATGACTCGACAGAAACTCGTGCTTTATGCATTGATTTAGATTTTCTTTATAGTACAGAAGACGAAGTTCTTCCAAGTTTGTCAACTTTAGAAACAAGAGATAAATTAGCTTCAGATAATCTGCCACGATTTCTTTTTAATTCCTGCATAAGTTGTTAAGCTAAACCTCTTAGCATTATTTTTAATAAATCATTGGCCAATGGTAAATTTTAAGATTGTTGGAAAACAATTGCAAAATCGTTACAATTCGTTAAGATCGGTTCTTGTATGTCTAAAACTATCTTTAGTTACTCTGGTGTTCCTCAAGGCAACCATCTTGGCCCTCTCCTATTCTTACGGTTCATCAATGACCTTTTATTCTACACTCTAATTTTCTGTTTTTCGGTGATGATTTAAAACTATTATTCAAATACATTGCTTCCGTATCGGATGCTTATGATCTACAAGAAAATATTAACAATGTTACGAAGTGGTGTAATCTTAATGGTTTGCAAATGAATACTAGCAAATGTTCAGTGCTGATATTTAGCAGAATTTTCTCGACAGTGAATTTTCAGTAAACCATGCAAACTTAAATTGTAACAAGAGTGGACAGTCATAAGGATCTTCGGGTTGTCTTTGATCAGAAGCTAAATTTTTCAATGCACTATGACTACATACATTCTCCAAAAGAAAAAGAGAGAGCATGAGAAGCGCGCGATCGAAGATATTGAGAGATGCTACTCCAGGAACAACGTGCGAAAGTTTTACCAACAGGTAAAAAGAACATGCCAAGGAAAAAAATCCCGCACAGAAGCCTGTAGAGATAGGAATGGAAACCTCGTAGTAGAGTCACAGTCGGTGCTGAGTACATGGAGGGACCATTTCTGCATACTGTTAAATGGCGATGAAGGCCAAAATCCCGCTGTCAGGCAGAATGAACCATTCAACATGGATGATGACAGACAAAACTTCCGTCCACCTGACCAAACTGAAGTAAGGATAGCAATATCTAAACTCAAAAACAACAAAGCTGCTGCACCCGACGGACTACCCGCCGAACTTTTTAAAGCGGCCGGAGATGACCTGGTGGAGTGCATATACCAACTCATCTCTAAAGTTTGGTCAGAAGAAAGTATGCCTGATGAATGGAACCTCAGCATCGTTTGCCCGATCCACAAGAAAGGAGACCCTCTAAACTACGCCAACTATAGAGGAATAAGTCTCCTGAATATCGCCTACAAGATCCTCTCTGCCGTACTATGTGAACGCCTGAAACCTTTCGTCAGCAACCTGATTGGCCCCTATCAGTGTGGTTTCAGACCAGGAAAGTCCACAATCGATCAAATGTTCACTCTACGGCAGATCCTGGAAACCACCCAAGAATTCCAAATCGATACCCACCACCTCTTTATCGATTTTAAGGCCGCGTACGATAGCATTTATAGAGACGAGCTATACAGAGCCATGTCAGGTTTTGGCATTCCCACAAAACTCGTCCGACTGTGCAGGATGACGATGGAGAACTCTCGCTGCTCCGTCAAGGTTGGTTCTGACCTCACAGAAGCTTTTGACGTCAAAAAAGGATTCCGACAAGGTGATGCGCTATCGTGCGATTTCTTCAACTTAATACTTGAAAAAATTATAAGAAACTCGCAAGTCAATTGTAGTGGGACAATTTTTTTCAAGTCTGTGCAATTGCTAGCATACATAGACATCATTGGCAGAACTCGGCGAGCTGTCAGTGGAACGTTTGCTAGCATTTAAGCTGAAGCGGCTAAGATGGGACTAGCAGTCAATGAGGCCAAAACGAAGTACCTGCTGTCCACAAAAAGGGACACACAACACCGGCGGATTGGACAAAACATCACAATAGACAGGTACAACTTTGAGGTAGTTAGGGACTTTTTGTACCTCGGATCCGCTATAACATCTGACAACAACATCTCGTCAGAAATAAAGCGAAGAAATACTCTTGCCAATCGCTGTTTCTATGGGCTAGGAAGGCAATTGAGTAGCAAAGCCCTCTCTCGTAAGACAAAGGAGACTCTGTATCAGACCCTAATCATCCCAGTCCTGCTCTATGGCGCCGAGGTATGGACTCTATCTAAAGCGGATGAAGATATCCTTAGTCGTTTCGAGCGTAAGATTCTTCGGAAGATTTTTGGCCCTATCTGCGTTAACGGGCTTTGGAGGAGAAGGTTCAACCAAGAACTATACGAGCTGTACAGCGACATTGACCTGGTCAAAAAAATACGCATATCACGTTTAAGATGGCTAGGTCATGTAGAGCGAATGGACAACAATGCTCCGGCTCGCAGGATCTTCGATTCCATCCCAGAGGGTAGACGCAGTCAAGGAAGACCTCGCCTTAGGTGGCGTGCTCAAGTGGAGGACGACCTCAACCAACTTGGAGTGCAAAACTGGAGGCAGCTAGCCAAAGACCGAGTTGGCTGGAGAGGCATGTTGGTTGAGGCCCAGGTTCGTCCCGAACTGTAGCGCCACTTAAGTAAGTAAGTAAGTATGACTACATAATTTCTCGTGCAAATTCCTTTTTTGGTTTTATGCGCCGCAATAGCAAAGAATTTCAAGATCCTTACACTTTAAAGACCTTGTTTAATTCTTTGATACGATCAAGGCTCGAATATTGTAGTATTGTTTGGAATCCTTACTACCAAAATAACATTTCGCGTATCGAAAAGATTCAAAAAAAGTTTACAAAATTTGCTCTTCGAAAGATGAATTGGAACGGTGACTTGCGAACCTATGAAGCTAGATGCGCCTTACTTGGCATTAAGCCCTTATATAAAAGGCGACTTTATTACTCGGTCTTATTTGCGCAGAATGTTTTAACTGGGCACATTGACTGTCCATACATGCTTTCCTTACATTACATATTGATCTGCTCCGTAGATAAATCTACGAAGTAGAGACACTTATGAGCACTGGCTACTGAGGCCATCGGCTCAGACAATTACAAGACAACACACAAGACGACATTGGTACAGGACAGATCAGAAGAAAGGGAGAGAACGGGAAAACAGAAAACACTTTCTTTGTTTTATGTTTATTCTCCGTCTCTCGCACTTTGCGTCCAAGAGACCAGGATTTCTTTTATGGTCCTTGACATTGTACAAACTATGGCTAAAACGAACCTTTATCTTCTGCATGTATTTTTTATAATCGTTATATCAAAATTATTGACCTTAACATGACCAAATTGTATTATAAAAACTTGATAATGTTTTTATTGTAAACAAATTAAATTTTTACACACCTTTTCTTTGTTATTTATACTTAATGTTATTGTATTTTAACTTTGTAAATTTAGTCCATGAAAGATTATGTACTTGTAAGACCTAAATAAATAAATAAATAAATAAAAAAAAAGAATAAAAAATTTTCTGAATATAGTCGGGAATAGTGTTATATTTTTCTCCGCACTTCAACCTTTTTATTTATATATTTGTTATTATTTATACATTTATTATTACGGTTAAACATGTACGAGTTTAAACAAATATATTTGTCGATTTTGTTTTAATCCATGTTCTTTTAAATTTTGTTGTTTAACGTAACTGTCTATTGTTTTTTTTTTTAATTCTTTAAAAACTGATCAAAAGGTATCGTCTTTTTGAAGCAATTTTATTAAGTTTTGTTTAAATAATTTTTACACTTTTTAAGAATTTCAACATTACTAAAGTTCCGAACTCATCACCACCACTTCGAACCAAAGATTGAGCTTTTTTTCTTAACCTTGGAACCGTTAAATGACACTTTCGTGAGCATATAACGGGTTCAAGGTGATTTACTTTCCGTGGGAATTATTTCATTCCCATAAAAGAAAATGCAGCCTGGCCAAAAGGTAATTCTACACCTTGAAACTTTCGCTCGTATGAACTTTCGTATTGAGCATTCAGTTCTTTCATATGAAATATTTTTTTAAATATTCCCACAAAAGAAAATGCAACCTGGCCAAAAGGTAATTTCTAAAGTTACGGTATGCAGATCTTTCATGGGAAATCGTTTTACAATACTCCCACAGAGAGCGCATCGATAGTGAGTATGTAACAATTCTTCCCTCTTTTTTGAGAGGAAGAATTATTCTTTGAAGAGGAATAATTCTTAAAAAAATTGATTCGCGCTATAACTTCATTTAATGGTGATTTTTTCTTTTTACATTTTAAGTTAATTAAATTTATTCTTATTCTTTATACGATAATCTAAAATAATAATCTTTTTTTTTACAATAATCTTTTTTTTATATATATATGTAAGTGAATAGATAACAATTTAATTTTTTTTTGGCAAAATTTTAAGTTAACACACATTTTTATTTACAATAATCTAAAATAATATTTTTTTTACAATAATATTTTTTATATATATATATATATGTAAATGAATATATAACAATTTAATTTTTTTTTTGTTTTGGGCAAAATTTTAAGTTAACACACATTTTTATTTACAATAATCTAAATTAATATTTTTATTTTTTTTTTGGTTGAGCATGTTCTTTCACTAGCTGAAAAGATCGTGGAAGAGTGTGTGAATTTAAATTATATATGAAGTGTAGTCAACGGGTGTAGCTTTCATAGTTTTACATTTTTTTACATGCTTTTATGTAACGTTTAATGTCTCTTAGCATGTTTCTCCACTATTTTATTTTGTGAATTCGTTGGTAAGTTTTTCTCATACCCTGGTGCCCACCGAAAAGAGAATCGTATTAGTCCTTAAGTATGGTTATGATTTCCGTAGTATTCGTGATTACTTCTACTTTTGTCTTGTCAGTGTCATGTGTTAATAAATCTTGTTGTGTAATAGTTTGAGCATTCGTCTCCGTCTGTTGTTCCGTAATGCAATCCAGAATGTTACTTTCTTCATCCTTTTCGACTGAAACTATCTCTTGATACTCAGAAGTTCTTTGTAACCCTGTCTTGTTTGTTTTTTCCTCAGATTTAGAGTTTTTTTTTGTTTTTGAACGCGTGACTGCATTACACTGCTTATTGCTCCTTTCACTCTTTGAAGGGGCATGAACTTCAGCTTTTATTAACAAAGTTTCTCAATCTGGGTTAAAATTTTCATAGTTTGTTATTTTGTCAAGCTTCTGGTTATTCTCAGCCGGTTTCGATGACTTATGGTGAAATGGTCCTTCCGCTTGCGGTATACGACTAAGGGCCTCAGCATTAGTATTATATATGCCTGGTTTATATTCTATTGTGTAGTCATATTCTGATAGTTTGTGGTGAAATCGAACTAGTCGAGTTGTAGGGTATTTAACATTAAAAACGCCTTTCAAGGGCTTGTGATCAGTGTACACCCTAAATTTTCGACCTTGTAGGTAACACCTTAAATTTTTCACAGCCCATACTATTGCTAGCAACTCTTTCTCGATAGTTGAGTAATTACGCTCCGATTTATTTAGTGTTCCACTAGTGTAGGCAATGGGTTGATCTATCCCGACGTCACCTTGAGACAGCACCGCCCTAATAGCTTCACCGCTTGCATCAGTTGTAAGGTTAAAATCCTTACTGAAATCAGGGTATATAAGAAGGGGTGGCGAAACTAAAAGATTTTTAATACATTGAAATGCCGTTTGGCAATTTTCAGTCCAATTGAATTTAACATTCTTTCGGAGGAGGAGGGGTCTTACTACTTTTGAAAAATTGGGAATGAATTTCCTGTAGAAGTTGGCCAACCCCAAAAAGGACTGTAACTCCTTAATCGATCGGGGAGTTGGAAATTCTTGCAGACAAGCTGTCTTTCTGGGGTCTGGATGTGCTCCCTTTTCAGAACATATATGTCCTCAATAGACGACTTCTTTTGTAAGAACCTGTACTCTTCCGGTTGTAGTTTCACGTGGTGTTCTCTTAATTTTTGAAAAACCCTTTTCAACTTACCGTTATGGTCCGCCAGATTTTTTCCATAAATGACAATGCCATCTAAATAAAAACATTCCAGGCGCTGAAGGCCAGTAAGTACAAAATTCATCAAACGGTGAAACGTAGCCGGGGTTCCTTTAAGCCCAAAAGGCATTCGTCTAGATTCGTAGTGACCATAATTTGTACTGAGTGCTGTTCTGGCGCGATCTGCTGCGTTGACCAACACTTGGTGATAGCCACTTGCCAGATCAAGGGTGGTGAAGTAACGTGCGTGACCCAGTTGATCTAGAATATCCTCTATTCGCGGTAGTGGGTAAGCGTCGCCGATTGTTTTTTCATTTAGTTTACGGAAATCGACAACAACTCGCCATTTTTTTCATCTGAAGAGCCCACCTTTTTCGGAACAACTAACAGTGGTGCGTTCCATGGGCTTTTGCTAGGTTGTACAATGTCGTTTTCTAGCATTTCCCTCATTTGATCGTTGATAATTTGTCTCTGGGTCTCTGGAAGTCTATACATTTTTTGATTGATAGGAGCTTGATCCTGCACAAGTGGTATTTCATGCGTTATCGAATTGGTGAAGGTAAGGTTGTCACCTTCTAAATGGAAAATATCGCAATATTCGTAACATAGGTTTGTGATTGATTGTTTTTCGTAAGGGCTAAGATTTGGTCCAATATCGATTTTATTCTTAATTTTTTTCCAACCGACATTCGTATGCAGTATTACTGGGAATGCTTTCATTCAAAGATTGTTTCATTGACAATATATTTTGCTTTTTTAAAGTCTTCAATGAAATGAATTCATAATCTTTAGCCGGCCTAAAATTGAATTTAATATTATTGATACTTATAGGTTTGAAATTAGCATTTTGAGCACCTACCATTGCATTTTTACCCGCAGATATTATACAATTTGAAATAAACATTCCATCTTCTAACTCCTGTGATAAGCAGATCATGTCCTCTTTCAATTTTATTGGTATTTCAATTATTTTCTGTGTCCGCGCCGGAATTTCAATTATGTTATTTAGAATGATTTCAGTAGTGTTTTCAACGTCCACTTCACAAAAGGTTAGTTTGTTCGAGCTTTGGATACCATTGCCTCCTTTATTTTCGTATGAGGTTAATATGTTAGCTTTTGACATATTAGAACCTTCTTCGCTAAGTAAAATATTTTTCTGTGTCCGTGTAGGCACAATTCTTGAGTCGATGTACTAGAGCCCGCTTCGCCATTTGAAACAACTTGGAAATTGCAGAAGATTTTTGTTTCAAGATTAAAGTTTCCCTGACAACTTCCTATTGTGTTTCCTACACCAAACGGTGTTTGCAGTGAGCATGCGTTATTTTTATTTATTGTTTCCTTTGATTTAATTTTGTTTTTCGTTAATAATGCTCACCTCAGCCCCAGTGTCTTCTACTAATTCTACAGTTTTGTTATCGCCTATGTCTAAAGGTAGTTTTACGGTAGGGACACTAGTTAATTGAAGTTCTCCCATACTATTTTGTTTTTCTACAGTTGTCGAGCTTGGGATTTTTAGCCCGACCGCATCGAGTTTCCCAAATTTTTTTATTCCCATCTGCTCTTCAGATGACAATCCGAAACATCATAGTTCCGACGACCACAGAAGTCACACATTTGCCTTATATTGTAAACCCTTTTATGGTTTTGGTTTTTGTTGGCTTCTCGATCCTTGAAAGGATTTCTTTGTAACTCCATGTTATTATTATTTTTTTGTGTTCTTCTGCAGTCTCTGGCATCGTGGTTATTCTTTTTGCATATCGTACAGAAAGGTGTGTTTTTTCTAATGATACAATCAGTGTAGATGTGTCCTCGTTTTTTACAGACACTGCATATTATGCTGTCCGCAAAAGAATTTTTATTTATTTATATTTGGTTTTTCTGGTGTAACTTTACTTTGTTGAAAGTCTTGGGGTTGCATAATTGGGTCCACAGTTCTGTTTTGTGATAGGACTTGTAGTTGAAACTGGGTATTAGGGCTTACAAAATTAATATCGGGTGTCAAATTGTTATTATTTGAGAAGCAATAATTGCTAATGGGTTCTAGAGAATTGTAACTAGTATTTGGAAAATTAATACTAGTAGCTTGGTTGTTTGGTACATGTTGAAACTGGGGATTTGTAAAAGGATTAAGTTGTGACGCATGTGATATTTGCCAATTCTGAAGATTGTAGCCAGGGGTTAGGTGGCTTGGAACAGGTTGAAAATGTGTGGTTGTATAAGAATTATATTGTGAGACTTGGGCCATCTGTTGGAGACGTTCCATATCTAGGACTTTCTGAACAATATTTTCGAACGTTTCTTCACCTATTGCAAGTAAGTATTGGCAAAGGTGTGGATTTGTCACACCACTTTTAAGAGCACTTTTGGCAAAATCCTCTAACTGTGTGATCACAGCTGGAGCTGCCTTTGCATCGTACTTGTGGCATGCAGCCTCCTTACAAAGCCTCAACATCTGTTTTATTCTGTAAATAAATGCAGAAAGAGCTTCTAGTGGAGATTGCCGAATTGTTATTAATCTGTTTACCAGCCTCTGGTATGTTTCCCGTGGAAGGTATGCTTGAGAGTTGAGAGTTTATGGTGTTTGAGGCAATCGATTGATATGCTTCACCTCTAAGCCTTGTTGGAAATACTTGTAGGAAAAGTTCTTTTTCTGCTTCATTGAGGCAACCAAGAACTCTTTTACAGCATCCCAAAAATGTCTGCAGGTTTCTTGTTGTATTAACAGTTATTTCACCACTAAATGTTGGAACCACTTGTGCCAGTAGTTTATATATTTTTGATATATCTACTGACATTTTTATTGTTTTATTGTTTCCTAAACAAAATGAATTTTTTTCCGAATCTGTGAGCGAAATGCTCAACCAGTTTAAAATGTTTTCTTCGTTTTCACTTTCTAAATTAGGTTCAATTTCGGTACTTCCTACTTCTAAATCTAATGACTTATCCTTATATTTTTGAATGGAGCGGAAGAGACAATCAAGCTTATTTAAATCTTTTAAAATTCCTCAGTGCTCTCAAGAAGTGCTTTTCTTAAGCGTTCCTCACGTTTTGCTTTTAAAAGTTTATCTTGAGCGTCAAGCTGAGGAATCGAAAGATTGTTTGTCTCTCGCGCTTGTTCGTTAATTAAATTTAGATACTGCTGCAGACTTACGTTAGGGTCGATTCGGATAGTTCCACTGCGTAATGTTTTAATTGGTACTGCTGCACTTCCTTCAATAGTTTCCTTTGAGGTTGATGACGCTGTGTTCCCTGCGGCTTCACTGTCTCCAGGAAATATATCCGTTAGGGATTTCTGTTTTTCAGACAGAAAACACAAATTGTTCGGAGTTAGAGTTTTTGTAAATTGTTTTTTTCCAGTTTATCCGCTTAATTTATTGTATTAACAAATTTGTTGTTAAAACGCGTATATTTAATATTGTTTTTTTTTGTAAAAGCGACTTTTTACGTTGGGCGCCAATTGTAAATCTTTTTGAAATACTCCCACAGAAGTCGCATCGATTGCAGCCCGATAGTGAGTATGTAACAATAGCTTTGCACTTCTTTATTTCTTCAAATTAACTGAACAGTTTTTTTTATAAAATTCAAAAATATTTAAACTTCTTGTTCAGATAAGTTGTTCTAAAATAATATTATTTTGGTAAAAAAAAATATGATGACAACGATTTATTGACATACGAGTTTGAGATAAGATATGTTATTAAATTTTACTTGGAAGAATTAATGATGACAAAGTATTTTATAGTTTTATGGGAAGCAAATTGATATTTGAGACATATTCTGACATTTTAAATTAGATGAGTTTGAATGATGACAATGTATTTTATAGTTTTATGGGAAACAAATTGATATTTGAGAAATATTCTGATATTTTACATTACATTAGTTTGAATGTATGCAAATTGATATATGAGATATATTCTGGCATTATAAAGTTTACTTGAAAGAATTAGTTAAAAATATACAAATTGATAAATGAATTGATATATGAGATAATTTATGTTTGGTCGAATGCAGCCGTTGTATCTCCGGCTGTAATTCGCGCGCTAATTATAAAAAAAAAACCCTTTAATCAAAACTACGTGCATTTGGACTCGATAAAACTCTTCTTCGTTGGATTATTAATACATTTTCGAACCGCTGCGCTGCGTTGGATGGATTTATATCTGAAATTCCTAAATAAATGCTGGTGTTGCCCAGGGCTGTGTTTTGTCTTCGACTCCCTTTCTTATATTTACCAAGGACTTATTATTATCTGAAATAACTTATTTAGTAAATAGTTTTACGCTGACGACAGTACTCTCAACTTTTCATATTTCTTTCTAGGTACACATCCACGTTTTTCGGATATTGAATTGCAACGGCAGCGTATGATAAGTTCATTAAATTCTGATCTTGAGAGCGTTGTACAATGGGGAATAAGAAATCGCGTAGAATGTACAATGTACAATTGAAATGGAACAAATTATTTATCGTTTTTTCTAGTTTAGTAGTAAGAGGGACTTAAAAGGAGTATAAATTTCAATTTAAGAATTCCAAGGTATTTAGTGTTGGCCGCTATCTTTAATTTAAGGTAAACAGAGCTTATTTTCAACATTTGGCAAAAAATGCTAATTGCAAAAGTTTTTCAGAATATAATTATATCTAAAACCTTGGGGTTAATAACTTTTTGTTTAAGATTACTATTTTACGAGTTAATCCGGAAAATAGAATTATATTTACTACCGTAAATTTACTGAATGGAATAAACAAACAAATATACTGAAATAACACAATTAATTAAGAACCGAGGTTGTAGAAAATAAATTCTGAACTACTTTTGTTAAGTGCATTTTTCGTCAAATGCTGAAAACAAGCGACATTTTAAACAAAAATCAATATACCTCAAATTTAAAATGGCGGCCAACGCTAACGACATAGGCTAAGAATCAAAAAATCGAAATTTATACACCGTTTGAGTCTCTCTAACGATAAAAAAAAAGAAAAAGATCTCTATTTTTTTTTGCATTTCAGCTCATATTTTTTTGCATGTCTATTTGTCGTTAAAGCGAAACATACATCCTGTGCCACACTCCATGAGTGGCACTTGCATTGAAAAAATTAACATCTGTTATTATCGGTATGTGCATTACAGACCACCTTCTGTGAAATGACCACATATTCGACTTTGCCAAGAATGGTGCCTGGTGTAACTGGGTAAGTTGAGAGAGACGATTAAAAATAATTTCAAGAGAAACTATCTGAATGTATTTATGAGTAATGTATAAAAGAGGTAGGTTAAGAAATAGATGAAAAAGGAAAATAAATGTGGTGAGGTAACAAGGTTAATTTACCTCATCTACATTCTATGGGCAGATGAATGATGTTTTTTTTGCGGTTGCAGTGCTGTGCTCTGTTCATAAGTCCCTGTCCATACGTCTTGTTTCTATGTAGTTGTGGTTATAACACGTTGTGTCCACACGTTGTTATTATTACCATTGTATATGAACTGCAATAGTACTATCATGGTGACATGTGGAGCGTGCCGCTCCAAGCGGCTCTAGGTAAAGTAAGCTCGGTAAATTGAAAGAGGCGAACGAGGCGAACGTGGCGAACAAAGAGAATTCTAAGAGAAACTTTGTAAACATGTACTTTGCTCTTTGCAGTTTGCAGTTTATATACAATGATGCGAGTATAGTTTTTTTTTTGCACAACTGGATTGCTTCACACAAGCAGGGTGACGAGATGGCTAGTTTTAAAAAAGGAATGACAAAAAAAGAAGAAAAACGACTTTTGTAAATGAATGGTGTCTGGGGGTGGGTATATTTTTAAGCTGGTTGATAAGTTTATTTTGAGTTTTATATTTTTTTCATATAAAACTCGATGGTAGGTAGATATTTAGGTATGTACCTACAAACATACCTACATAATGTGTGTTTTTACGTAGGTATACTTGCTATATTATCTTTGATAAAATGTTCAGCTAAATTCAGGTCGATC
This sequence comes from Platycheirus rosarum, assembly GCA_963971375.1. Taxonomy (NCBI): domain Eukaryota; kingdom Metazoa; phylum Arthropoda; class Insecta; order Diptera; family Syrphidae; genus Platycheirus; species Platycheirus rosarum. Next base: position 140,728,731 of record OZ020507.1, on the reverse strand, counting down.
AGTCGGTCGTAGGTGTGGTAAATGGTGAGAGCGAGGGTGAGGGAGATATTAACACATATAAGCACATGTGTATGTGTATTGTGTATATCCTGTTCTCGGTGACGGTGAACAACGAAGAGGATCAACAATGATTTTATTTTTTGAATTTTCATTTCATTGGCTTCGTTATCGTTGATGTTGAAGTTTATGCACAAGTAGCTTTGTGATTATACGGACTTTAAGTCAAGTTTAGGATTCGTGAACATAAAAAATTGTGGTAATAATGAAACATTACATTACGATGATAGAGAAACATATTTGAGTTACTGGCAAAATTCTGTCCGTCTGTCTGTAGGTCTGTCTGTACGGATGTATTTTGGACAATATCCTAAACGGTTGAGCCAATCGTCTTCAAATTTAGAACTTAAGGTTATTTTGACATTCTACAGAGGAATTTTTTCAATTTTTACTTGCTATAAGGCAAGTTTAGAATTCGTGAATATAAAAAAAATTTAGATAACAATGAAACATGACATTACGATCATAGAGAAGTCTAAGAAAGTGATAAAAAAATGTCTGTCTGTCTGTCTGTCAGTATGTACCTATAACGAGCTGCAGCCTAACGGCTTAAGTGATTATCTTCAAACTTGGTGTGTGGGATTATTTTGGAATTCCCCAGAGGGGACATTGAAATTTAAATTGTAGGCCTAAAAGTAAAGGTAGTGCCATATGACCGTTGAGCTGTGTTGTTTTCTTGATTAAAATTTTTGCTTTCAGTAGGTAATCGAGTATTTTTTTATTTGTCAGTTGTTTTTGCAAGTTTATGTGTTTATCATAGGCGTCCTTATTATTTATTCTGTATGCTGTATGCTGTTTCGATCATGAAATGCTTTAAAATAAATAACGATAAATAAATAATAATACAAATAACGAAGTTTGCTTTCATTATACTAGTGGCTAGGGCTCAACCGGGCAATATAAACAAAAAATTGGGGGAAAATATTAAACAAATAAATTTTTGATGAAATCAAAAAAAAACACTATTCATAACGTTTTCTTGGAAAAAATGTTGTAAGTCATCTATTTCTTCGCTGTTTTCTATTTTACAAATTTTTCATTTCAAAATCGTTTGACCAGTTTTTGAAAAACTTTTCTAAAACATGTTTTAAATTTTTTTTTGAGTACCTATTACAATATAAAGAAATCTATAGTTTATACTAGGAGAAAAAATTTAAAAAATCTATAGATTCATTTTCAAAATATGCAAAAAAACAAAATATTTTTTTTTTAAACACTAAAAAAAATGTCATATGGGAGGTACCGTATAAAACTTTTTCTGAAAAATACATTAAAACTAAAAGATAGATTTTGCATAGAAAACACTATTCAGAAAAACAGTCGGGTAGAGTACTCTAAAAATACTGGTCGAATGATTTAGAAATAAAAAAATCATACAATAAAAGAAATAAGATGGCTTACAACATTTTTGCCAAACAACGTTATGAATTGTGTTTTTTTGATTTCATACAAATTTTATTTGTTTAATATTTTCCCCAAAATTGTATTTCATATTGCTCGGCTAAGCCCTAGTCAAATAAAGGAAGGTGAAAACTTACATACCTACCTACGTATTTGAAAGCATTTCATCATCATAAAAGCACACAGAATAAATAAGGAAGCCTATGATAAACACACAAAAACAACTAACAAATAAAAAAACTATTCGATTACTACTGAATGCAAAAATTTCAATCGAGAAAACAAAAGCTTATACCTGCCTCTAAATAAACAAAACCACCGTGTTAACTTTTAATATTGTCTCTATACCAACTCGCTTAACAGTGGTTGGAATGTGTATCTTAATTTTAGTACCTACCTTCCTTCCAACCTGATATCCTTAATAAATTCCATTAATACCTACCCACACCATACGTTTATCGATCCATCAAACATAATTAAGCTTTTTTAATTAATTTGATTTCAAAAAGTAAATTATTGTAATGCTAGGTCCTTATACCCAGCATTATTGCCCTACTGCTGATTCCCACGAATCTTTATGCCAGTTGTTCAAATTTTTCCATACCAAAATGAAAATTGAACTGAAAAAAGTCCTTTATATCTTTCTATTAGCCAATTATATTATAAACAGTAAACAACAAGTGGAAAGATAATACACTAAAAAACTGCAAAAGCTAACGATCCTATATATTTATGTGTTTATCCCTTTGTCGTGACGCATGTTCGTTCGAGCTTCAAACCACAACGATTCTAAAGAAGTTGCACGTAAAAAAAACATTAAAATTAAATTTTTGTCAAAAAAAACGCCTGTACCTAAAAAGGATTAGCACATAGGAGCAAGTACGTGCGACCCGTTCTGAGCTTGAAAAGCCCAAGTTTTTTTAATTTTTTCTGTAGATATTTAAAGGTCTACAAAATAATATGATAGAACAGACGTTTGGCTTTAAAAAAAAATATAGCACGTTATTTTAAATGTTGCCGTTATTTAAAAAAAATATAAATATATTTTAGTTTCAGATTACTTAGGCTACTTACATTATGGTGAATATCAATTTTGGTTACCTAACCAGTTCTCGGGAAAGTCAATGCCAAAACAAAAATCCTATGGGTGGTACCAGTTTTAGTCCACCGTCATATTATTTTTAACCAAAATTGAATGCACATTGATTTTTTACATACAAAATTCTTGGAGCTGTTTTTAACAAAAATAAGACTTTAAATAAATAAATAAAATAAATTTATTGGCGCGACAGCTCCTTAAGGAGCCAAGGCCTAGTGACTTATACTCTCAACCATTCCTGTGTGTGTGTTGTTACTCTGCAAGAATTGAAGGGACCTACAGTTTACCGCCGAGTCCGAACGGCTACATGAGATGCACTTTTTTCGAGACAATTTTTACTCTTGGAGGTTTTGTCAGTTCCTCGCAAGAGGCAGTACCCCAGAAAAAAAGGTGGCTATGAGCTGGATTTGAACCCAGGTTCTTTCGCTTAGCAGTCCGACACACTAACCACTAAGCCACGGGGCACTACGAAAATATATAAGAGACTTTACTTGACGGTTATATCGCAAGCACCGTAAATATTTCAGCTAAGAAAGAAATTAAAAAAATCCTATGTCGAATGTCAAAATAAACTTATATTCCAAATTTAAAGACGACTGGCCAAACCGTTTAGTAGACAACCTTCATAATAGTAAAAAAATTGAAAATCCTAAAGAATTCGAATCAAAAGTCTGGTCAATTATGTATATATGTATGTTCAAATATGACAAATATGTATGTAGGTAGTGCTCGTACAAAACTTGAAAATCCTAAAAAACTCAAATCAAAAGTCTGGTCAATGACGTACGAATGTATAAATATTTATGTAAGAACCAGTTCTCATATTACATATTCCATATAAAAAAAAAGTAAACAATGAAAATGTTGGATCGTGTATAAATCCTTACAAAAAAACCTCAGCTAAGCGAAACCATTGTATATAAACTTCAAAACTGCTAGCAGTTTATAAACATACATATATACAATGAACAAAACAAAATACTGAATTATTTCATGTTCTCCTTCTGGTTTTTCTTCACGATTTAATTTTCTGTTGTTTTCATTTTAATACGAGAAGCATACGTGATCCAAAATCTTTTTGCTAAAGGTCATACCGATCTTTTAACTTTGTAGATATTCAAAATAATGTTGAGTATGATTATTGTATGATATGTTATACACAGTTGATGTTTGCCCCTGGTACAGTAGCGATATCGAAGCTCAAATAAAGGAAAGAGAGCGTTTCTATACAAAATACAAAAGAACCCATCGGAGTATAATAGACGTCAATACATTTTTGCTCGAAATAAAGCAGTTTTGCTTATTCGTTTAACCAAGAAAAGGAAAAATGCAAGGGTTATACCAATTCCAAAAAAAAAATAATCCAATGGAACCTTTTGATTTCAGACCAATTATGTGTTGCTCCAATCAACGAAGATTTGGTAAATATACAAAACTGGGCAAACCTAAATAAACTTCCACTTAATCCGTCAAAAACACTATGTATGGTCTGCTCAAGACATGAAGTTTATAATATGGATCTACCAGCGATTGTTTTAAATACACAGACTATTGAATATGTTCGCAAAGTTAAATACATAGGTTTTCAAATTAAACATAAATTGACATGTTGTGATGCAATATCAGAATCTATTAGACGAATTTACTGTGGTTTACGTTCCCTGAGGTCTTCTTCCCATATATAGGACACTGATTTAAAAAAACTTCTCGTTCAAAGCCTTATATTACCCTTTTTCACTTTTAACTGCGCCGTCTACCCTAATCTAGATTACGAATGTATACGTAAACTTATTGTAGCCTTTAATGACTGCCTACGTTTCATCCATATTACCCCTAGATATGAAAGTGTTTCAATTTTTCATGATCCTTTGATGGGATTGAATTTAGATAAATATATTATATTTCGTTATATTATTGTTCTTCGTAACATTATTCATGAAAGGTGTCCTGGGTACCTAGGAGAAATGCTTCAATTTGCACAGTCTCAAAGAGGACTTCGACTGATTTTGCCTCGATTTAGACACACCGTTGCTGAAAGATCTTTTTTCGTTACTGTAGTCAAGATATGGAATGGACTTCCGTTTAAAATTCAAAGAACTGTCAAACCGTCTACTTTTAGAAAGAAGGCATTTACATTTTTCTCTTCTTCAATTAAAAAAAAATTAAATATGGAAAACTTATAAAAATAAATCTAAAAATGTACATTTATTTGTTAAATTCCACTGAGTTGTATTTATCAACTTAATTTTTTATTATATTTTTTCTTTTAAGTTGCATATTTATTATTTTTTGTTCATATTTAAAATTTGTTTCGCTTTATTTTCTATGTTAATTTAATAATTGTATAATTGTATAGTAACTTTTATTCCTTTTGTAAATTTGTTTAGATACTAGAAAAAGATTGAATCTTATTGTATCATGTAAAAAAAATTTTTAATGCAAATACATATTCAAATACAACACAACAAAGATGCTTGGGGTTGCACGAAATAGGTATTTAAGTGTTCAAGCTCTAAGAAACATAGTTCAGTTTTTTACCTAGGCAGAATCGCCGCCCATTTGCTTTTTAAGCTCTTAATAAATAAAAAATAAAAAAAACATAAAAAAAAAACATTTTTTTAATAACTGTAAAATAGTTTAATTGGCGCCCAACGTGGGGCCCAGTGAAAGTTAAAAAGTGCCTGTCAAGAAACCAAACAAAGAACCTAAGGTAGCTTCTACGGTTTTAAGTGTAGTGCTAAACATAAAGGATCTAAAGAAACTCCTCCGACTTGCGAATAAGTGAAGTGCAAACTCGTAAAAGGACCTCAAGTAGCTCCAACGCGTCGGTTTGTAAAAAAATAGTACTACAGCACTTAAGCTAGGCCAACCCAACAACCCAACATCAGACTAACATCAGTGGATACCAGTCGACAACGAAGGAGTGCGAGGAATGGGTAGTCCAGTAGACATCGAAAAGGACACTACCCTATCGCCAGCGTTGAACATCATGCTCTTAGCAATAGTGTAATAAATAGTTAAAAAAAAAATATAATTACTAAGCAAATAATTACTACTGAAAATTTATAAGAAAACAAACTTAATCTTTAAAAAATTAGAAGTCATTCAAAGTGACAGTCATTATTTTTTGTTTAAATTTTTTTTTATAGTTGTTAAGCAAATAACTACTGCTGAAAAATTATAAAAAAAAACACATTAAATTTAAACAAATCATTCGCTAGCTAATTCCTTTTCTATTGAACTCGCTCTATTTAAGCGAACAAAAATGCCTCCAAGGAGAAACGCTGCACCTGACGCCGAAGTCATAATTAATGAAGATGACGATAACGTAAGTGGAACAACTACGAAGGGCACTAATCGGGTTACGACAATAGAAACCACTCCCAAATTAGATACCATTATCACATCCATAGTTAGTAGAGTCTTTGAAACACAGGGAGCAGCTTTATTAGGAGGTACTTACAACCTTAGAAATACCAATGGTAGCAATAATAATAGCGAAACAGTTCAATCAAATAGCTTAGGGATTAGGCAGGACTTATTAGACACAGACAGAATTCCCGATATATTTAAATGTCTAAGAACATTTTCAGGAGATCCAAATGAATTCAGTGTGCAAAGAATACTTGAAATTTACGATATTATAAAATACACTCCTAAGTATAATGCCATACTTGGCGTTATTTGCAACAAAATTATCGGCAACGCCGATATTGCCTTAGAGGCATATAATACCCCATTAGATTGGGACTCTATATCGCAATGCTTGGTAATGCATTACGCAGACAAGCGAGATATAAACACTCTTGAATATCAAATGGCATCCCTTACACAAAGTAATAAAACAGTCCAAGAATTTTATAAGGAGGTTTACTCACATCTTTCACTAATACTAAATTACGTTTCATGTATGGAAATAAGCACAGAAGCAATCAAAGTGCTAACGCAAACATATGGAGCAAAAGCTCTTGATACTTTTACCAGAGGGCTTAGGGGCGATTTGCCAAGACTTCTCCCGATTAAAGAGCCCATAGATCTTCCACAGGCTCTCAACTTGTGTCTCAAGTTAGAGAACCAAAATACAAGATCAAATCATACAAGCAATTATGCTCCGGTAAAAAAACCACAAACCACTTATCATTCCGCAACACCCCAGAGGCACCCACATGCCTTTAATAGAGCTATAAATACCACAACTAGGCTTTTGCAGCCGCAATATTCTCAAGCGTACCCCTCACAACGTATACAAAACCAAAACATTGGTTATCAAACTAGGACACCACAATATCCTTCCTACTCAGGAGCATTCAAACAAACCCAAAATCTCGGTTATTCACCCAGGCCACAAGTGCCTTGATATCAAAACTTACCCTACCAAAGTAGAAACGCATTCAATCAAACCAATTATGTTAAACCACAACAGCAAAATCTACAGAAAAGTAGGCAATTTAACATAAGGCCCCAGGTAAAAACAGAGCCAAATCCTAGCCATCAAACCAAACAAGTAAACAATATAGACACAACCCTAGTAGAACCAAATTATCATATAGAGGACTTTGAAAAATACGATCAAACTCTAAAAAAACACAACGTAGGATCAGATCAAACATTCGAAAACTACATGAAACTATCGATCAAGACTACGAACAAATCAACGAAGAAAAACTTTCTTCCGATTTCGCGGATTTACATTTTTTAAGAATGAAGGACTCTTCGCTACCATATATCGAATGTAAAGCGAAGATTGGACAATTATATAAAATATTTGTAGATACAGGTTTTAATAAGAACTATATCCAACCTCACCTGATAACGAATCCACTACAAAATTCACAATGTTTCTTTGCAAATTCTATTGGAGGTAATGTAGAAATCAAATTACATACTTTCATTAATCTATTCGGAGACAAGAATAACAAAATTAAGTTCTTTCTGCTCCCGTCATTGAAGTCATTCCATAGCACACTTGGAAATGACAGTCTCAAACAACTGTCAGCAGTTATCCATGTGAAGGAAATTTGTATACTTATAAACAAAATAAAATTTAGACTTAAGCAAAAAGTTTCTAATATAATCAATCACGTTACAGTTAGAAACGATCGCTTGCCAGAAGATAAGATCTCTTTCTGGATTCTGACAAAAGACTTATCTACACTACTACAGTGAAAGGCAGAATTAAAACAATTAATAATGATCCAGTCTACACAAGATCCTATCCATACCCAATATCTTTGAAAGACGAAGTTGAAAAACAAATAAACCAACTTTTAAAAAATAGCATCACATCTTTCACTAATACTAAATTACGTTTAATGTATGGAAATAAGCACAGAAGCTATCAAAGTGCTAACGCAAACATATAGAGCAAAAGCTCTTGATACTTTTACCAGAGGGCTTAGGGGCGATTTGCCAAGACTTCTCCCGATTAAAGAGCCCATAGATCTTCCACAGGCTCTCAACTTGTGTCTCAAGTTAGAGAACCAAAATACAAGATCAAATCATACAAGCAATTATGCTCCGGTAAAAAAACCACAAACCACTTATCATTCCGCAACACCCCAGAGGCACCCACATGCCTTTAATAGAGCTATAAATACCACAACTAGGCTTTTGCAGCCGCAATATTCTCAAGCGTACCCCTCACAACGTATACAAAACCAAAACATTGGTTATCAAACTAGGACACCACAATATCCTTCCTACTCAGGAGCATTCAAACAAACCCAAAATCTCGGTTATTCACCCAGGCCACAAGTGCCTTGATATCAAAACTTACCCTACCAAAGTAGAAACGCATTCAATCAAACCAATTATGTTAAACCACAACAGCAAAATCTACAGAAAAGTAGGCAATTTAACATAAGGCCCCAGGTAAAAACAGAGCCAAATCCTAGCCATCAAACCAAACAAGTAAACAATATAGACACAACCCTAGTAGAACCAAATTATCATATAGAGGACTTTGAAAAATACGATCAAACTCTAAAAAAACACAACGTAGGATCAGATCAAACATTCGAAAACTACATGAAACTATCGATCAAGACTACGAACAAATCAACGAAGAAAAACTTTCTTCCGATTTCGCGGATTTACATTTTTTAAGAATGAAGGACTCTTCGCTACCATATATCGAATGTAAAGCGAAGATTGGACAATTATATAAAATATTTGTAGATACAGGTTTTAATAAGAACCTCACCTGATAACGAATCCACTACAAAATTCACAATGTTTCTTTGCAAATTCTATTGGAGGTAATGTAGAAATCAAATTACATACTTTCATTAATCTATTCGGAGACAAGAATAACAAAATTAAGTTCTTTCTGCTCCCGTCATTGAAGTCATTCCATAGCACACTCGGAAATGACAGTCTCAAACAACTGTCAGCAGTTATCCATGTGAAGGAAATTTGTATACTTATAAACAAAATAAAATTTAGACTTAAGCAAAAAGTTTCTAATATAATCAATCACGTTACAGTTAGAAACGATCACTTGCCAGAAGACAAGATCTCTTTCTGGATTCTGACAAAAAGCTTATCTACACTACAACAGTGAAAGGCAGAATTAGAACAATTAATAATGATCCAGTCTACACAAGATCCTATCCATACCCAATGTCTTTGAAAGACGAAGTTGAAAAACAAATAAACCAACTTTTAAAAGATAGCATATAAGACCTTCACGGTCCCCGTATAACGCACCCATATGGGTTGTACCCAAAAAAATTGATGCATCTGGTGAAAAGAAGTATCGACTAGTAATCGATGACAGAAAGCTCAATACTAATACAATTCCCGATGAAATAAATGAAGTTTTATCCCAATTCGAACAGAACAACATTTTTTGGTATTAGATTTGAAAAGTGGTTTTTACCAAATTAAACTTCACGAAGAAGACATCGAGAAGACAGCCTTCTCAGTCAGCAATGGGAAATATGAATTCGTGCGACTTCCATTCGGATTGAAGAACGCACCATCCATTTTTCAGCGAGTTGTAGATGACATTCTTCGAGAACCTATCGGCAAGATATATTTCGTCTATATAGACGATATAGTTGTTTTTAGCAAAGACGAGGAATTTCATTTTCGAAATCTATCAACCATTTTTAGAACACTTCAAGATGCAAATCTTAAGGTTCAAATAGACAAATGTGAGTTCTTAAAAGACAGTTTAGAATTCTTAGGATTCATTATATCTTCAAAAGGAATTAAGACAAACCCGACTAAAGTAGAAGCAATAGCTCAATTCCCACACCCAAAAACGCTTAAAGACCTACGATCTCTCCTAGGAATATCAGGGTTTTATATAACATTCATCAAGGACTATGCTTAGTTAGCGAAACTCTTGACTGTCCTTCTCAGAGGGGAAGATGGACGAACGTCCAAACAATCCTCTAGTAAAAAAATTATAAATCTTGATAACGAAGTTCTTGAAGCTTTTCAAAAAATAAAAAATTCTCTCATCTCCGAAGATGTAATTCTCGAATTTCCAGACTTTATAAAAGAATTCCAGCTAACAACAGATGCTTCTAACTACGCCATAGGCGCAGTATTAGAACCAGACGGTAAACCAATAACGTTTATCTCTAGAACTCTCTCAAAATCAGAAGAAAACCCAGCAACAAACGAGAAAGAGATGCTGGCCGTCATATGGTCTCTCAATACTCAAAAGAATTACATTTACGGATCAGCAATGCTTAAAGTCTTCACTGACCATCAGCCACTGATATACGCGTTAAGTAAAAAGAATACCAACAACAAACTTAAACGTTGGAAGCCTATACTCAAAGAGTACAAATATGAATTGAAGTAAAACCTGGCAGGACCAACGTCGTAGCCGATGCCCTATCAAGACCACCCATATATATAACGTCAATTTCCTAACCATCACACAACACAGTGACGAGATTTCTGGGCAAAATCTTATTCAAATTGTAGAAAAACCTACTTACCATCGTCATACAATAACAGAAACGAAATTCACTAATGAAAAAATTATCGACATCTTCAATCGTTATCTCGACCCATCAGTTATCAATGGTTTACAAACAGAAGAACGAATTCTAGGACGAATTCAAGAAATATACCCTGTTCATTTCAAACAGTACAGAATTAGATTTGCAAGGAAAACAGTTCTAGATTTACTTGACCAAGGGCAACAAGAAAATGAAATTAAAAAGAAACACAACCTTGCTCATAACAATAGCAAAGAAAGCAAATTACAGATTCTAACAAAATTTTAATTCCCCCAAATGCGACGTAAAGTAGACAAAATAGTAAAAGAGTGCAGAATATGTAAAGAACACAAATATGACAGACTCCCTGGTAAGCACTTAATACAAACAACCCCTATACCAACATACCCTAGATAGATATTACACATAGGCATCTATTTTACAAACAAGATAATCATATTAACCGCTTTAGACAAATTTTCTAAATATTCTTTGGTAAAGATCCTAAAATCAAGATCCGCTGAAGACATAAAACAACCATTACGAAAACTAATACTCTTATTTGGTAACCCAGACACTATAGTAGTAGATAACGAAAAGTCACTTAATTCTAACTCCGTTCTTTCCATGGTAGAAAAATTCTTTAACATAAAAGTTTTCAAAATAACCCCAAACACGAGTACAGCTTATGGACAGATAGAACGCTTTCATTCAACACTATCTGAAGTGATACGTTGTCTCAAATCTCAAAATCCAAATTACACATTCCCAGAACTACTTGATAAAGCCATCCTCGAATACAATAACTCTATTCATTCCACAACAGGAAAAAAATCAAAAGACATCTTCTTTGCAAGAGAACTTTCCAATAATCCAAAAGAACTCGAAAGAGAAAGAGAAAAAACTTCGCACAGAATTAAAGAGAAACAAGATGCAGACTAAGAATATCACAATAGGAAGAAAAACCCTCTTAGAGAATTCTCCGTCGGAGAAGTTATTTACGTTAGAGTAAACAAAAGATTAGGGAATAAATTATCTATAAAGTACAAAAAAGAAATAGTGAAAGAAAATAAAAATTCCACAGCTATCACAAAATCCGGTAAAACTGTACACAAAAATCTTATACAAAATTAATTTTTCCATAGGTTACTACTGCCCCTGTGTAGAGCAAATGTTCAAATTGTGGACTATTCGAAATCACAGTTAATAAAAATAGAAGCAGGTACTGCAAAAGTACAGACAGGGTTCTTCAAAACTATTCACGTTATTAACATAGAAGATTATGAGGAACTAATCAATAACATAGAAAAGGCTTTAAGGAACCTCAATCATTATCATCCACTTTATCCCATCATTGCACACGAAGTCGAAAAAATAAAGGATCAACTTGTAAAGCTCAGGACCAATAGAAGACCAAATAAAATATCATTGGACTTCATTTGTAGTGCATGGAAGTGAATTGCCGGAAACCCGGCCGTGGTCATGCCACGAGATCATAACAGACAAAATAAATAATGTTTTGGCAAATAACAATAGACAAGTAGTTATCAACCGAATGACTTTAGATAAAATGCACGAAATTACAAATATGACAAATGAAATTCTGAAAAAAATTAATAAAGAAAATAAAGAAAAAGATACTAGAGTATTTAAAATAAAAAAACGGATTAGATGTAATCAAAGAAGAATTGTTAAATATAGCATATGCAATCCATTGGGCGAAATCCAATGTAATTAATTCATACATTTTGTCAAACACAGAAATCAAATTAACAGAAGATATATTCAGAAAAGAAAATTTTCCTTTCCAATATAAAGATTGCCTCTGATGGGAAGAAATTAATTTATATCATTAGTTTACCTTTAACTAACTCTGAAATTTGCAAAATATTAATAATTAAAGCTGTTAAATTTGGATACAAAAAAAAAAATAAAATTCCTTTCGAAAAAATATTAAAATGTCAAAATGAATTATATGATATTAGGAAAATTGTGTGACTATCAACGAACATTCCATTTGTAACTTAAGTAATATTATAGAAATAAGCAATACTACGTGCATCCCCAACATACTAAAAAGCAGGATACCTACATGTACCACCATCAAGAATAGACACGTTCTATCCATAGAAGAAATCTCAGCTGGAGTACTCCTCTTGAACCAATTTAACGAATCAATAACTATTAACAACGAGATCATCAAATTAGAAGGCACTTATGTCATCAAGTATACCAACACGACAATCGTGGCAAAAGAAAAGGTATTCAAGACCAACGAAACATCCAGATATCAACCGTTACCTGCACTATTACAACCTAGAGCATCGGGAAAAAATGTCGAAGAAGTACTTTCTCTGGAGATGATTAAAGAACTAGAATACAGTAGTACCAAACAAATTAATTTGCTGAAGACAAAAAACATAACAAACATAGAAATAAATATCTTTTTGATAACAACACTAACCATAGCCATGATAACTTACCAAACCTGCAAATTTATAAGAAATCGGAAAAACATCAACCTTATCGAAGAAATTATCGATCCCCCTAGAACAACATCCATAACAATTGGAATTAAAGACCTATCCAACATGATAAAAACAACATTATCGAACGAGGACATTTGAAATTAAAGGTGGAAGAGTTTACGAAAATGATGCTGAAAGGCAAAATAAGTTTCCCACAAAATAAGTGTGCTGACAATGCGTCTGGGACATCCAACACCAAGCTGCATTCCATCACGTAGCGCGTGAGTACTTGTGGGAACGAGTCGTCAATAAAGATGCTTGGGGTAGCACAAAATATGTATTTAAGTGTTCTAGCTTCAAGAAAAATTGTTCAGTATTTTACCTAGGTAGAATCGCTGCCCATCAGCCACTAACATACGCGTTAAGTAACAAGAATATCAACAACAAACTTAAACGTTGGAAGGCTATACTCGAAGAGTATAAATATGAATTGAAGTACAAACCTGGCAGGACCAATGTCGTAGCCGATGCCCTATCAAGACCACCCATAGATAGTAACGTCAATTCCCTAATCGTCACACAACACTGTGACGAAAGTTCTGGGCAAAATCTTATTCAGATTGCAGAAGAACCAATAAATGTCTATAAAAACCAATTAATCTTAATCCAGGGAGCTACAGCCTCATACGAATTCAAAATTATATTTCCTACTTACCATCGCCATACAATAACAGAAACGGAATTCACTAATGCAAACATTGCCGACATCTTCAAACGTTATCTCAACCTATCAGTTATCAATGGTTTACAAACAGAAGAACGAATTCTAAGACGAATTCAAGAAATTTACCCTGTTCATTTCAAACAGTACAGAATTAGATTTACAAGAAAAACAGTTATAGATTTACTTGAACAAGAGCAACAAGAAAATGAAATTATAAAGGGACACAACCGTGCTCATAGGAATAGCAAAGAAAACAAATTACAGATTCTAACAAAATTTTATTTCCCCCCAATACGACGTAAAGTACACAATATAGCAAAAGAGTGCAGAATATGTAAAGAGCACAAGTATGACAGACACCCTAGTAAGCACTTAATACAAGCAACCCCTATACCAACATACCCTGGACAGATATTACACATAGACATCTATTTTACAAACAAGAGAATCATATTAACCGCTATAGACAAATTTTCTAAATATTCTTTGGTAAAGATCCTAAAATCAAGATCCGCTGAAGACATAAAACAACCATTACGAGAATTAATACACTCATTTGGCAACCCAGACACTATAGTAGAAGATAACGAAAAGTCTCTGAATTCTAACTCCGTTCTTTCCATGGTAGAAAAATTCTCTAACATAAACGTTTTCAAAACACCCCCATACACGAGTACAGCTAATGGACAGATAGAACGCTTTCATTCAACACTATCTGAAGTGATACGTTGTCTAAAATCTCAAAATCCAAATTACACATTCCCAGAACTACTTGATAAAGCCATCTTCGAATATAATAACTCTATCCATTCCACAACAGGAAAAAAAATCAATAGACATCTTCTTTGCAAGAGAACTTTCCAATAATCCCCAAGAACTCGAAAGAGAAAGAGAAAAAACTTCACACAGAATTAAAGAGAAACAAGATGCAATCACAATATAAAGAAAAATTCTCTTAGAGAATTCTCCGTCGGAGAAGTTATTTACGTTTGAGTAAACAAAATATTAGGGAATAAATTATCTCCTAAGTACAAAAACGAAATAGTGAAAGAAAATGAAAATTACACAGCTATCACAAAATCCGGTAATAATGTACAAGTTAACACAATTCCTTAAATCCGCCAAGCCATACATCGTCGTCGTCATCAACAACAAAGTAAACATGATCGCTTAACATCCGCCAAGCCACACATCGTCGTCGTCGTCGTTAACATGATCGCTTAACATCCGCCAAGCCACACATCGTCGTCGTCGTCAACAACGAATCATGCTGACATGGCTGGTTCTATAAACGAAGCAGTCTAATGTCAACTACCGATGACGAAAAGGATGAAATGCGATATCTTGCACAAGCTACAAGATATCTAAAGCATTGTTGATTTCAGGCTTGCAGAGTTTTAAGTTAGATATAAGATAGTTAGTCTTTTTACGAGTCTCAAAACTATTACAATAAAGAAAAAGTGAGTTTTAACAAATTCATAACTTGAGTTTTAACAAATTCATAACTGGCGCCCAACTTGGAAGAACTAACCAATATCAACCGGAATCAACCAACTGGAAATCATCATCATTCATCACTTCGAGCATTAAGAATTATTTTCTTTTATCTAAGAATGTAAGAATTTGTCTATACTTTGAATATTTTTATTTGTAAAGCTTGCAAGTGTTATTGTATTTTTTTCTTTTGAGTGCTTCTATTGATTGACCTTTTTTAATAATATTGAAATTAATTAAACTGCATTTGAATATTCTTAACGGTTAATGAGCGAACCTGAAAATATCGAAATACTATTAGAAAAGTTTAATTACTTACGAATAGGGAAAACAATAGAAAAAAAATGAATGCTACAGATTTAAAAGTATTAATAGAATCCGCAGTCAGTGGTGCCCTTCAAGCACAAAGAGTAGATTTTGAACAAAAGTTAAGTGAGGCAGTGAAAAAATTAACAGTGACACCAAACAAACCCGAAGTTGAAATTTTTAAAGAAATTGAAATTATGGAAGGTAAAACGTGTGAAGAGTGTCTCGACATAGTTAAATCTCTCCCGGAATTTGAGGGCAAACAGAGCACTTATGTCTCTTGGCGTCAAGCGGTTCACTCCGCTTACAAAGTTTTCGAAAAATACGATGGTAGTTCTAGACATTACCAGGCAGTTGGAATAATAAGAAATAAAATAAGAGGCCCAGCCGATGCTGTTCTGGCTTCATTTAATACAGTTTTAAATTTTAAAGCTTTTATAGCTAGGTTAGATTTTACGTACGCTGATGTACATCCGATTTATTTAATTGAGCAAGAGCTCAGTACATTGCGACAAGGGAACCTTACAGTGCTAGAATATTATGACGAGATTGAAAAAAAATTTACCCTCCTTACAAATAAAACCAATATGTCCTATGACAGTGCATTAGCCATTGCTTTTAACGAAAAGTACAGAAGAGACGCCCTCAGGGTTTTCATATCTGGGTTGTCTGTTTTCGGCCTGTCCGTCTGATATGCCTACGGCTTTAACTTTGGCTCAAGAAGTTGAAGCAAACAATGAAAGGTATTTGTTTGCGGCGAGTTATGCGAAAAATTCAGAAGAAAAATATCTACTGTCCGAGTTCAAACGATCGCCGAACAGTTACCAAAACAATAATAATAGTTCTAACCTTAATTATAGCAGCCAAATTAATAAGCAGGGCAAAAATCCATATTTTAACAAAAGGCAAAGTTATGAAAATGACAAACAATTGGAACTTATCAGTTCTAAAGCCCCCAGCAGTCGTGAAAAAATGGATGTTGATCCGACATCATCACGTTTACGGCAATTTACTAGCTATCAACAAAAAAAATAGTAACGATACCTATGATCAAGGGCAAGAACAAAGGAATAAAAGGCCAAGTAGCTCCCAAAGACAATTGGGACAGCGTCGCCAAAGAGTAAATTATTTACAGGAAAATCCTCCACGGAATAATGAAGGTGACTATGAAGCCACAGCTGCATTACAGGCAGATGAAGTGGAAGCTGAGGATTTTGACTATGTACATTTTTTAGGGGAAACTCCCAACTACCGTTTATTCAAAAAACAGTAGGAGGGAGGTTAGTAAAGTTTTTAATTGACACAGGTTCCTCGAAAAATTACATCAGGCCATTACGAGAGATAAAGGGTTTAGTGTCAGTAGACACACCTTTCTTAGTAAAATCAATTCATGGTTTTAACAATATTGAACTCAAATGTTTTATAAATATTTTTGGGAGAAATAGCACATTTTTTAATTTACCCAACCTGTCAACTTCTTTTGACGGAATAATTGGTATTGACTTGTTATAACAGGTTAATGCCACAATTTGCTTAAAATATAATTTAATTCGCTTCAATTCAGGGTTAGAAACTATTCTGTTGCATAAATGCGTAAATGTGAACTTTACGAAAGTAGAGGACATTAAGGTTACAGCATCCGTAAACATAGATTTTAAAAATATGATACGTAATAGAATAAAAATATTTGCAGATTCAAATGAATCTTTGCCGTATAATACAAACATCGTTGCTACAATTCGTACAGTAAGTGAAGACCCCATTTCGAGTACTAGGCTTTATAGTGTCTAAGGATGGTAAAAAAACTTGCCCTGCTAAAGTGGAGGCAAATAAAAATTACTCACAACCTTCTACACTCTTTGGAATAAGATCATTTCTGGGTCTAGCTAGTTATTATAGATGTTTCATAAAAGATTTCGCGTCAATAGCTAAACCACTTAGCAATTTATTAAAAGGTGAGAATGGGAAAATAAGTGCCAATCAATCAAAAAAAATTCAAATAGAATTAAAAGAGAAAGAACTTCAAGCGTTTAATAAATTAAAAGAAATTTTGGCGTCAGAAGACGTCACATTGTTATATCCAGACTTCACGAAGCCTTTCGATCTTACGACGGATGCTTCATCACATGGTTTTGGAGCGGTTTTATCACAAAACGGAAAGCCTATAACAATCATTTCAAGAACACTCAAAGATAAAGAGTTGCAATTTGCAACAAATGAAAGAGAACTGTTGGCCATAGTGTGGTCATTAAAAAATCTACGTAACTATCTCTATGGAGTGAAAACTCTAAATATTTTTACGGACCATCAACTTCTTTCATTTTCAGTTTCAGATAAAAACACAAATGCGAAAATTAAGCGCTGGAAAGCTTTTGTAGACGAGCATAATGCTCAAATATTTTACAAGCCAGGAAAGGAGAATTATGTCGCTGATGCACTTTCGCGACAAAATATTAATGCATTGGAGAATGAGGTGTCTTCTGATGCCGCTACAATTAACAGCGAATTATCCTTGACTTATATAATCGAAACAACAGATAAACCTTTAAACTGCTTCAGAAATCAAATAGTTATATAGGAAGCCCCAATCGCTTCAACCCGTACATTTAAAGTATTTGGTAAAAAATCTAGACATTTCATAAATTTTTCAGAAAGGAATACATTGATAAATACTTTAAAAAATGTGATTAAAATGGATGTGGTCAACGTAATTTATTGTGACCTGCCAGTTCTAGCTTTTATTCAACACAATTTAGTCGAATTATTTCCATCAACTAAGTTTTGGCATACTAATAAATTTGTGTTAGATATATTCGACCCGAATGAACAAAAGGAAATTATAATTACTGAGCACAACCGAGCACATAGAGCAGTTCAAGAAGACGTTAAGCAAATCCTATGTGACTATTTCTTTCCAAAAATGACAAAGCAGGCAAATGAGATTGTGGCAAACTGTAAAATATGTTCAAAGTCGAAGTACGATCGGCATCCAAAAAAACAAATGATTGGCGGGACACCAGTCCCCTCGTATGCTGGAGAAATGCTTCACGTTGACATATTTTCCACGGATAAAAAATATTTCTTAACTTGCATTGACAAGTTTTCCAAATTTACGGTTGTGACGCCAATACCATCACGTACAATAATAGATGTAAAAGTTCCAATCCTAGAGATAATGAACATCTTCCCAAATACAAAACAAATCTTTTGTGATAATGAAGCTTCTTTAAAATCCGAGACAATTAGGTCGATTTTGCTCAACTATTTCAATGTTGACATAGTAAATGCACATCCAACAAGTCAAGTAGAAAGGTTTCACAACACTCTATTAGAAATTGCTAGATGCCTAAAACTTGACAGAAAAGTCGAAGATACAGTCGAATTAATACTATTAGCAACAGTAGAATACAATAGGACCATCCATTCTGTTACGAACCAAAGACCAATTGATATAATACACTCGTATTATTATATTGTGGCAACGGATACTTACGCCACACTACAAATTTGACTACCTTTAGGCAAATAATAAACGAATCAAAAAACATCACTGAGCTGTTCCCTCCACAATCTCATATAAGAAGAATTTTGAAAATGGACATTAAGCACTTAGAAATACTCTTTATGAGTATAAGCATCCACCATAGAAACACAAGGAGTTTAAATTTCTTAGGCACAGGTTTGAAAATTATAGCTGGCACCCCCGACTTCGACGACTTCGAGAAAATTAAATTCAATCAAGCCCAATTGATAGATTCCAACAATAGACAAGCTGTAATAAACACAAAATCTCAGGAGCAAATTAATAGATTAACGGACACCGTAAATAATATTTTGGCTTATTCGAAAAAAATCAAAAATTGACACTGTCCATATTTATGAAATATTGTTAGCAAGAAATAGAATGCTTATTACAGAAATTCTAAATTTAATGTTCTCTATAACACTTGCAAAGCTCAGGGTCATAAATCCAGTAATTTTAGATGATGATGACTTAAAAGTCATAATAAACGAAAAAAAAATTAATGTAAGTGTTACAGAACTTATGGAGATGATGTGGTAGCGGAATGTGGAAGACAAGTGCTGTCTGTTGAGAACTGCAACGTAGCAACGACCTTAACGTTTTGCAAGGAATCTATAAACGAAGCAGTCTAATGTCAACAACCGATTACGGAAAGGATAAAATGCGATATCTTGCACAAGCTACAAGATATCTAAAGCATTGTAGATTTCAGGCTTGCAGAGTTTTAAGTTAGATATAAGATATTAAGTCTTTTTACGAGTCTCAAAACTATTACAATAAAGAAAAAGTGAGTTTTAACAAATTCATAACTTGAGTTTTAACAAATTCATAACTTACACAAAAATCTTATAAAAAATAAATTTTTCCATATGTTACTACTGCCCTTGTGTAGAGCAAATGTTCAAATTGTGGACTACTCGAAATCACAGTTATTAAGAATAGAAGCAGGTACTGCAAAAGTACAGACAGGGTTCTTCAAAATTATTCACGTTATTAATATAGAAGATTGTGAGGAACTAATCAATAACATAGAAAAGGCTTTAAGGAACCTCAGTCATGATCATCCACTTTATCCCATCATTGCACACGAAGTCGAAAAAATAAAGGATCAACTTGTAAGGCTAAGGACCAATAGAAGACCAAATAAAAGATCATTGAACTTCATTGGCAGTGCATGGAAGTGGATTGCCGGAAACCCGGACCGCAATGACCACGAAATATTACAGAAAAATTAAATAATGTTTTGGCAAATAACAAAAGACAAGTAATTATCAACCAAATGACCTTAGATAAAATTAACGAACTTACAAATATGACAACAGAAATTCTGAAAAATTTTAATAAAGAAAAAGATACTAGAATAATTAAAATAAAATACGAATTAGATGTAATCAAAGAAGAATTGTTAAATATAGCATATGCAATCAAATTAACAGAAGATATATTCAGAAAAGAAAATTTTCCTTTTTTAAACATCGACGAAGCACTTGATTTTGCCAATATAAAGATTGCCTCTGATGGGAAGAAATTAATTCATATCATAAGTTTACCTATAACTAATTCTGAAATTTGCAAAATATTAATAATTAAAGCTGTTAAATTTGGATACAAAATAAATAAAATTCCTTTCGAAAAAATAAATAAATAAAATGTCAACAAATGTAAAATGATAACAATCAAACATGACATTACGATGATAGAGAAACATATTTGAGTTACTGGCAAAATTTTTCCGTCTGTCTGTCTGTTCGGATGTATATTGGACTGCAGCCTAAACGGTTGGGCCAATCGTCTTCAAATTTTAAACTTAAGGTTATTTTGACATTCTACAGAGGAGTTTTTTAATTTTTTTAGCTCAAAAATTTGCGGTACCTGTCATATAACCGTTACGTAAAGCTTACTTTTCTCGAAAACGGCTCCAAGAACTTTTATAAAAAAATCAGTGTACTACTGTAGGTATGCATTATATTTTGGTGAAAAAAAATATTAATATGGTGGGCTAAAAACGGAACCTCCCATAGGACCGGTTTTTTTCTTCGACTTTCTCGAAAATTGTATATCCGGTTATAATCAAAATTGATATTCAAAAAGATGTAAGTAGACTGAGTAATTTTGCATAAATTTTTTTTGAAAACTTTTTTTTTTGTTTTTAATAATATTTTTTTTAATTTTATTTTTGAAAAATCAATATTTTGAAAACGGGTAAGTGAATTTTTTTTAAATTTTGTTTTTTAAATATACGTTATTTTTGTGCTTAAGTTTGTATTCTTGAATTATTTTTTTTAATTTTTTAAAAAAAAGGTGTTAAAAAACCGTTTTATTTAAAAACGGCTCCTACAATTTTGAAAAAAAATCACGCTTTTTTACATTTCCTAAAGAAAGAAAATGGCATTTAAATTATTTCACCCAATACATTTTTTACATTTCCTAAAGAAAGAAAATGGCATTTAAATTATTTCACCCAATACATTTTAACGTACTTTATTCGAACAATCAAAAGTCACAAACATCGAGGATGATTGAAGATTGATGTTCACTTAAATTTTTTTAATTTTTTTCTACAATGTGACCGCTCATATGAGCAAGTACGTGCGATCCAGTCGTGCAATTTATTTTTGTTTTGCCTCACATTGCACATGCGCAGTAAAGTAAGCACAAAGCATAACACTAAAAACCATGCTCTTTATTCGTATTATAAAGTCGGGACTTACCCGGCGCATTAAATTAACGCGCAAGTTGCTTATTTCCTTTTGAACTTGTATTCGGTAATACACGCGCACTTACACGGAACCATGTTCGAGTTGCGCGTGTTTTTTCAGTTGAACATTATTTTGACAGCTTTCTTTTATTTTACTTTCTAATTCAGTGATCAGTATTAAAAAAAAATTTTATGAAATAAATTAATAAAAGCTTAATGAATGAAGGAATAAATGAAAAATAAATGAACAGAAACTAATTCCATACACCATTCAATTTCTGCGGCCATCATACATACGTTGTTATCTTCTTGTAATGTGTCCAAAAACCAAATAATCTTAATCGAGGGAGCTACAGCCTCATACGATTTCAAAATTATATTTCCTACTTACCATCGTCATACAATAACAGAAACGGAATTTACTAATGCAAACATCGTCGACATCTTCAAACGTTATCTCAACCCATCAGTTATCAATAGCTTACAAACAGAAGAACGAATTCTAGGACGAATTCAAGAAATTTACCCTGTTCATTTCAAACAGTACAGAATTAGATTTGCAAGAAAAACAGTTATAGATTTACTTGACCAAGAGCAACAAGAAAATGAAGGTATAAAGGAACACAACCGTGCTCATAGGAATAGCAAAGAAAACAAATTACAGATCCTAACAAAATTTTATTTCCCCCAAATGCGACGTTAAGTAGACAAAATAGCAAAAGAGTGCAGAATATGTAAAGAACACAAGTATGACAGACACCCTAGTAAGCATTTAATACAAGCAACCCCTATATTAACATACCCTGGACAGATATTTTACAAACAAGAGAATCATATTAACCGCTATAGGCAAATTTTCTAAATATTCTTTGGTAAAGATCCTAAAATCAAGATCCGCTGAAGACATAAAACAACCATAACGAGAATTAATACTCTCATTTGGCAACCCAGACACTATAGTAGTAGATAACGAAAAGTCTCTGAATTCTAACTCCATTCTTTCAATGGTAGAAAAATTCTTTAAGGCTGGGTGTACTTTAGACCAGAACTCAAAACTCAAGTAAACGTACTTGTATGTATTGGTGCACAAATAAAATTCTCTTTTTTCCGTGCTCTAAGCTCAAAGGTTCAGCCAGACTTCAGATGAGGAGCATGGACGTTTTAAAACGTAAATATTCCTTCTCTTCGTATCGCACAGAATATGAATCTGCACTTTTTTTCCTTGCGTTTATTTCAATCCTCAGGAGCGATGACGACGCGACGAGAACGAAAAACCAACCTACCTGCCACTGGCCTGGCTCTAAAAATAATTAGAAATGAAATGACCTTTTTTGTTTCTTGTAATGTTCTTCATTTCTGTGGCTACCCTAGTCAATAATGGTGTGCCTAGGAATTTGTTGTATTTTTTTATTTTCAATTAGCTACCTGAAAAAAACTGGACCTGGAGAGCAAAATTAGTTCAAGTTGATATGATAATTGCATCGTTGGCCGGCCTATATATATTTTTTTTATTTTGTCTGTCTAGAAGACCGGCCTAAATCAATTTTAACGTTTGCCAACGTGTTGTAGACGGTGAACGAATTTCTTTTGTAAATTTTCATAAAATATCTAGACAATTTTTTTAAATTTAAATTGTATAATAGAAAAAGAATCCATAGTCTTAGACATACAAGAAATCACCCAAAAACAATGTCCAATTTTTCATTATTAAAAATTACCCAATGTGAAAATAGAAATATAACCTAAGCTATGTACATTGCTGAATAAGACACTATCAATACAAAAAAAAATGGGCACGACTGGGTCGCACGTACTTGCTCCTATGTGCTTAAGTATATTGGAAGGCAACATCGTTGATTGAAACATTTACGTACAAAAATAACACTTATAAATAGTGTCAAAACCACAACCTTTAACGGTTTTTAGTAAATATGGAGCATACTCACACGTCTTATATAATAATGAATTTATGAAAAAAGTATTTCGAAAATTTTAAGACGGATTTTGATAAATTCTTGTTTTTTATTTTTAGTTTTTTTTACAATTTTTTTTTTTAATTTTGGTATGCAATTTTTTAGTGGTGAAGTGGTCATGGCCATTCACGAACAGTGCTGAACGCGACAATGCTCATGCGCATTACTGAATGCACTTAGAATACAATATGAATGTGACAACATTCTTGTGGCATCATCTCGTCTCTTTCTTTCCGGCATTTTGTCTAATGAAAAAGATTTCTTTTTATTATTGGGATTGGATATCAGCGTGCTCGGCTGGAGGTTTCTCCTAAGATTAATTATCAATTAGATTTATATTTAAAGAAAACAAATGAAAAGTATTTTTAATTTTATAATTTAAATAAATTGAAATAAGGAACAAGAATATTTTCGTTTTGTGAATCTTTGCACATATCACATACGGAAAATTGGTGACCCCGAACAACACACGCGCAATAACCGTGCAACAGTTCAGCCAACACAAGCGGCCACGATCCACCAGCAGCAGGCTCGTTCTAAAACAAGCCTCCGTTAGACACCACCGCCACCACCAGCAACCAGACAAACAAAGGAAAAGAACCACCAAAAGTGCGCCACGAAAGAAACAATTTTCTTCCTTCTGGAAACATCAAATCATTAAACATAACCATAACCTCATACCATTGCAAAAGCCACGAGACCAAGAAGCGAAAAAACTTGGACACAACCAGAAGAAACATCATCCCCGGAACAAAAATTAACTTCATCTGCAGCAGAATACAATAAGAATAAAAAATATTGTAACTCAGGTAAACTTCTAGCCAAATTGTTATTTTTTTTTTCCATCAAGTATTAGAACCAAAAACATTGTTTCCCATTATATCTATTAATTACAATTAAATAAAATGCCGGGGGATGATAAAAAGACAGATGATTCTTCACAAGCAGGTCAAAACCAAAATGAAAACTCGACCGGCTCAGGTGTCTATGAAAATTCGGGAGACAACACACGTGCGTTCACGGAAAATTCATCCCTCTCCGTGCAAATCCCTGACGAAAGCAACATTAATTCGATACGCGTTCGCCTCCCATCTTTTTGGGCAGCAAACCCAAAAACGTGGTTCATACAAGCAGAGGCTCAGTTTAATGTCTTTAAAATAACCAGTCAGGAAACAAAATATTGTCTCACCGTCGCGGCACTTCCTATCGAAACCTGTGAATCCGTCATTGACATCCTTTCCAATCCTCCACCACGCGATAAATATAATGTTTTAAAAGACGTCTTAGTAGAAAGACATTCAGTTTCCGAGACGAAAAGATTGGAATCCTTACTGAATAAAGCGGACATTGGCGATCGAAAGCCATCCGAAGTTTTTCGCTCCATGAAGCAATTAGCAGGAACCTCATTCAATGAGGAAGTTGTTAAGAATTTATGGATGCGCCGCCTTCCTCAGGCAATCAATATCGCATTACTCTCTGTCGGTTCCAAAACCGTAGACGAATTAGCGTCCATAGCGGACAAAATATATGAAGCGTCTCAAAATGTTAACGTTTTTAGCGTCGCTTCACAGGGAAACGAATCATGTTTTGATCAGGGTTCGAATTTGGAACAGCGTTTAGCTAAAATTGAATCCATGATCGAATCAATCACCATACGATCACATCCGAGAAATAGATCTAGATCAAGGCCAGACCGAAGGAGTTTTCGCAATCGCACTCCGAGCAGATCCAATCCTAATCAAAGGAATCCAATTTGCTGGTACCATAGAAAGTTTCGATCTAGGGCTCAGAAATGTGACCAACCCTGCAATTACTCCACCAATTTGACAAACTCTCAATCAGGTACCCCAAACTAAATGAAACTGCTGTTAACGCGGCAAACAGTCAGTTATCACAACGCCGCCTTTTCATCAAAGACAAAAACAACAACATAACATTTCTGGTCGACACCGGCGCGGATGTTTCAGTCATTCCGACAACATCGGAGAATTCCGTTAACAAAGCAACGGGTCTTCTTTCAGCCGCAAATGGTACCTCAATTTCCACCTTCGGGTCAAAACTATTAAGGCTTAACATCGGTCTTCGACGAAACTTTACGCACCCTTTCATCTTGGCATCTGTAAGCCGACCCATAATAGGAGCAGACTTTCTAGAAAGATTTGGCTTAATAATCGATCTCCACAACAAACGGATCATAGATCCAGAAACCAAAATCCACTCAAAAGGCATCATCAGAAATGACACCATGTCCTTACCTATTCAGTACAAAATAGATAACCTATACGGTTCCATATTGAAAGAATTTCCCGAACTAACTCAAGCTCCAAATTATTTTGCTCCAGTTAACCACCCCATTGTTCACCACATTTTAACCAAGGGTCCTCAACCTTTTTCACGTCCAAGAAGGCTAGACGCTTTCCGTCACAAAACGGCTCTTACTGAGTTTGAGCACATGTTGGAGTTGGGAATATGTCAACCATCGTCTTCACCCACCTGTTCACCACTCCACATGGTAAAGAAAAAAGGGAATTTAGACTGGAGACCATGCGGGGATTACCGCAGGCTAAATGCGATAACAGTTCCAGATCGTTATCCAATTCCCCACATTCAAAATTTCTCCATGAACATTCATGGATGCAAGATATTTTCAAAGATTGACTTAGTTAGGGCGTATCATTTAATTCCGGTAGCAAACGAAGATATTTATAAAACAGCCATCACAACACCATTCGGCTTATTTGAATTCCGTCGAATGCCATTCGGCCTAAGAAACGCCGCGCAAACATTCCAACGTTTCATAAATTCAGTCTGCCTCGGTTTAGATTTCACATTCATTTATGTCGACGATATATTAGTGTCAAGCAAAACAGAAGAAGAGCACCAATCGCATCTACGAACTCTATTTAAGCGACTTTCGCAATACCAGATTACTATCAACACTTCTAAATGCATATTCGGTGCCGCCGAACTAGATTTCCTTGCACACAAAATCAATGCTGATGGCATATTTCCCTCGCAGGATCGCATTGAGGCTATTCTTCAATTTCCTAAACCTCACACCATCAAACACTTACAAAGATTCCTAGGAATGATAAATTATTACAATAGATTCATCCCGAACCTAGCGAAAGTGGTAGCCCCGCTATACTCCCAAATAGGAAATGTAAGTGTTAAACCAAAATCAAAAAAAAAACTCGAGTGGACAGAAAATCTTAACGAAGCCTTCGAGGAAGCCAAACTCAAGTTGTGTAACGTTACCTTGTTAGCACACCCAAAAATAAATGCAGAAATTGCGATATTCACTGATGCCTCAAGCACAGCGGTCGGCGGTGTATTACAGCAGAGAACAAAAACAGTGTGGGAACCTCTCTCATTCTTCTCGAAGAAACTCCTACCGAGAGAAACAAAATATTCCACATTCGACCGCGAGCTCCTTGCGATCTATCTTTCTATTAAACACTTTAGATACTTCGTCGAAGGTCAGGAATTCAAAGTGTACACCGACCACAAACCCTTAGCATATGCGATAGCTTCAAAGGCAGACAGAAATCCAAGACAAACACGACAGCTCGATTTCATCTCCCAGTTCACAACTGACATAGAGTACGTTAGAGGACCAGATAATGTAGTCGCAGACACTTTATCAAGAATGGAAGAGCAGGAAATCGCCTCATCTGATACATTACATCTAGACTGCAGAGCACTAGCTCAAATTCAATCATCCGACTCTGAGTTGGACAACATGTTAGCCGAAAATAACACAAATTATAATTCAAAATTCAAAATTCAGAAATTCAAATTCCCTGATTTCGAAATATATTGTGAGATATCCACAGGACGCAACAGGCCTTTCGTTCCCAATTCTGCTCGTCGAAAAATATTCGATTCACTTCACAATCTCTCACACCCGAGCATACGAACCACTAGAAAACTCATTACCCAGCGTTATTTTTGGCCAACTATGAACAGAGATGTATCCCATTGGGCAAGAGCTTGCACGGCATGCCAAAAATCTAAAATACATAGACACACAAAATCTGCAGTAGGCCAATTCGCTCTACCAAATGAACGTTTTGAACACATTCACTTGGACCTCGTAGGTCCCCTTCCAGAATCCAACGGTTTCTGCTACCTCTTGACGGTAATCGACCGTTTTACACGGTGGCCAGAAGCATTTCCTTTGAAAAACATTACTGCCGAAACAGTTGCAAAGACATTCGTCGAAAACTACGTCTGTAGATTCGGTGTTCCTCTTAGGATAACAACAGACCAAGGAACCCAGTTCGAATCTAAACTTTTTAATGAACTCTCTAAAGTTCTTGGTTCACACAGAATCCACACAACGCCTTACCACCCACAGGCAAACGGAATGGTAGAGCGGTTTCACAGGCAGCTCAAGGCTTCTTTGAAAGCAAGAGGTAATACAACCAATTGGAGTTCGGAAGTTCCAATAATCTTGCTTGGAATCCGTTCGGCAGTCAAAGAAGATTTGAAATGTTCGCCAGCAGAATTGGTATACGGTCAATGCCTGAAGCTTCCAGGAGAGATTTTCATAAAAAAAACAAATACAGATGTACATATTTCCGAAGAAACTTTTATTGACAACTTACGAAATGCAATGAGAAATTTAATTCCAATAGATACAAGGAAACCCAATAAGACGGTATTCATACCAGCTACCTTACATGACTGCCCTTCAGTTTTCGTCAGAGTGGACAAAGTTAAGACCGGTCTCACAGCTCCATATGAAGGACCATACAAGGTCGTTCGACGCACGAGAAAGTATTTTGTTTTGAACATAAAAAACAAAAATATTTCTGTTTCGATTGATAGATTAAAGCCTGCTTATGCAATAGAAAATTTTGGAAATAAAAATAATGACAGCGCAAAGTAAACAAACAACAAAGTACATATATGTTTTCGTTAGAAGGTTTGCACTGGGGAAGGGTGATGAAGTGGTCATGGCCATTCACGAACAGTGCTGAACGCGACAATGCTCATGCGCATTACTGAATGCACTTAGAATACAATATGAATGTGACAACATTCTTGTGGCATCATCTCGTCTCTTTCTTTCCGGCATTTTGTCTAATGAAAAAGATTTCTTTTTATTATTGGGATTGGATATCAGCGTGCTCGGCTGGAGGTTTCTCCTAAGATTAATTATCAATTAGATTTATATTTAAAGAAAACAAATGAAAAGTATTTTTAATTTTATAATTTAAATAAATTGAAATAAGGAACAAGAATATTTTCGTTTTGTGAATCTTTGCACATATCACATACGGAAAAAGTATCATAAAATATGTGCGTTTTTTGGCATAACTGTCATTGATTTATATTCTAATTATATAGTTAAAAAAATGTTATAACGTTATGTTTATTACGTATTTTCTGTAGAAAATTGAACCCAAGGTCAAAAAGTTTGCATAGGCAGACAAAATGGAGCAGACTAAAAACTAAATATCTTAAGATTTTAAGCTGTTTTTCAATTTAAAAATTGAACTGTTTTTATGGGTAAATTTTCGTTGGAGCCAAATTTCACGTACCCATTCAGATCATGTTATTCTTCTACGTATACATTGTACTATACTACTTGTATCTGTCAAAGATCTTTGATCCAGTATATATATACCTATGTAAAAGTATACCTACATATGTATATCACTCATACTAAACACCAGAAAAAATTATTTTATTTCCAAACTCCAAACAAAAATTATTTGTTTGCATAGAAAACGAAATGAACTTATCCACCTTTCCTTCTTTACGAAAAAAATACAACTCCTCACATGAGTGTGGCACATAAACGCCTTCCTTTTCTGTAAAATGGTCCATAAACCAAAAAAAAACTGTCACACCAAAAAAACAGACCCACAAAAAAAACTTCCCCCGCAATCATCCTACCTTTAATATTTATCCCTTCACCCATCCGCCAGTCTCAGTAGAATTGGAAATGACAAATAAGGCAACTAAAATCAGAGACTGAAAAACAAAAAAATATCAGAACCAGCCATGGAAGAATTTAGAGAGTAGAAAGCAGAACACATGTAATAACAACATCAAAAACATAGAAGAGAACAAAGTAAGAGAACAGAACAGCCCCAAATTCTGCTGCGGAAAACGTTCGAACTTATTTATTTGTGTGCTTTAGCAATGAACTTTCTATGGGGAAAACGCAAATTAGACCATTTTTTTTTTAAATTAATATAAAAAAACTATTATTGTTACATACATTTTCTAAGCCGATGTAAAAAGATAAAATGTTGAAAAAAAAATAAAAAAAATATCAAATTTATTAGAACGTTACTTTCTTTATAAATTCAATCGATATTTTAGCTTTTTTAATCAGTGATTAGTGTGTTAAAAAACAATATTTTTTAAAAAACTATAGTTTTAAAAACATTCACAAAGATTTAAAAAATAACAACAAAAATCAATTTTTTTAAGTTTTTTTTTGTTTAAAACCGAAAAAATTAAAAATAATATTTTTTTCTGTAAATATTTTTGTTTATTTGAGTTGGTCTTCTTATTTCTTTTCATTTTAATGAATTATATGAAAATTGAGAAAGTGACACCTATTCAAACACGGTAAAATAGAGAAAAATGCGTCTGATTCGATGAATTTTTTTTCATTAAAAAATAAGTTTAATTAAAAATGAATAGTTTAACTCCCGGTATTGACTCAATTCAGTTCTAAAACTAAAATAAAAAAAATAAAAAAAATTAAAATTACTAAGAAAAAAACCCCAAGATTTAAGATTAGAGAAAAAGAACGATAAATTTATAACTTCTTATGATCTCTAACATACAATTTTGGAAAATAAGAAATTATTATGATAAACGTTTTAAGTCTTGTATGTTAGCTAAATATTAAAATTTATTTCGTTAAAATATCTTTTAAAATAAAAAAGTTATCCGCCAATTTATTAACAAACATCAATTTTTTTCGAGGTACACCCAGCCTTAACATAAAACTTTTCAAAACACCCCCATACACGAGTACAGCTAATGGACAGATAGAACGCTTTCATTCAACACTATCTGAAGTGATACGTTGTCTCAAATCTCAAAATGCAAATTACACATTCCCAGAACTACTTGATAAAGCCATCCTCGAATACAATAACTCTATCCATTCCACAACAGGAAAAAAATCAATAGACATCTTCTTTGCAAGAGAACTTTCCAATAATCCCCAAGAACTCGAAAGAGAAAGAGAAAAAACTTCACACAGAATTAAAGAGAAACAAGATGCAGACTTAGAA
Source organism: Platycheirus rosarum (assembly GCA_963971375.1). Taxonomy (NCBI): domain Eukaryota; kingdom Metazoa; phylum Arthropoda; class Insecta; order Diptera; family Syrphidae; genus Platycheirus; species Platycheirus rosarum. The sequence goes on along the minus strand of OZ020507.1, from coordinate 140,697,759 downwards.
TATCACAATATAAAGAAAAATCCTCTTAGAGAATTCTCCGTCGAAGAAGTTATTTCCGTTAGAGTAAACAAAAGATTAGGGCATAAATTATCTCCTAAGTACAAAAAAGAAATAGTGAAAGAAAATGAAAATTCCACAGCTATCACAAAATCCGGTAATACTGTACACAAAAATCTTATAAAAAATATTTTTTTTCATAGGTTACTACTGCCCCTGTGTAGAGCAAATGTTCAAATTGTGGACTACTCGACATCACAGTTAATAAAAATAGAAGCAGGTACTGCAAAAGTACAGACAGGGTTCTTCAAAATTATTCAAGTTATTAACATAGAAGATTATGAGGAACTAATCAATATGATAGAAAAGGCTTTAAGGAACCTCAATCATGATTATCCATTTTATCCCATCATTGCACAAAAAGTCGAAAAAATAAAGGATCAACTTGTAAGGCTAAGGACCAATAGAAGACCAAATAAAAGATCATTGGACTTCATTGGCAGTGGTTTGCCAGAAACCCGGACCGGAATGACCACGAAATATAACAGAAAAATTAAATAATGTTTTGGCAAATAACAAAAGACAAGTAGTTATCAACCGAATGACCTTAGATAAAATAACGAAATTACAAATATGACAACTGAAATTCTAAAAAATTTTAATAAAGAAAAAGATACTAGAGTAATTAAAATAAAATACGAATTAGATGTAATCAAAGAAGAATTTTTATATATAGCATATGCAATCAAATTAACAGAAGCTATATTCAGAAAAGAAAATTTTCCTTTTTTAAACATCGACGAAGCACTTGATTTTGCCAATATAAAGATTGCCTCTGATGGGAAGAAATTAATTTATATCATAAGTTTACCTATAACTAACTCTGAAATTTGCAAATATAAGCAATACTACGTGCATCCCCAACCTACTAAAAAGCAGGATACCTACATGTACCACCATCAACAAAAGTCACGTTCCATGCATAGAAGAAATCTCAGCTGGAGTACTCCTCTTTAACCAATTTAACGAATCAATAACTATTAACAACGATATCATCAAATTAGAAGGCACTTATGTTATAAAGTATATCAACACGACAATTGTGGCAAAAGAAAAGGTATTCAATAATAATAGAAAATAAAAGTTTTCAAAAAAAAATTAATGCAAAATTACTAAGGCTACCTACATCTTCTTGAATATCAATTTTGATTGCAATCGGATATCCAGTTTTCAAGAAAGTCGAAGAAAAAAAACCGGTCCTATGGGAGGTACCGTTTTAAGCCCACCATATTAATTTTTTTTTCACCAAAATTTTTTTTACAAAAATTCTTGGAGCCGTTTCCAAGAAAAATAAGCTTTTATATAACGGTTATATGACAGGTACTGTTAATTTTTGAGCTAAAAAAAAATTGAAAAAACCATTCTGTAGAATGTTAAAATAACCTTAATTTCAAATTTTGAAGACAATAGGCCCAACTGTTAAGGCTGCAGTCCAAAATACATCCGTACAGACAGACAGACAGACAGACAGACGGACAGAATTTTGCCTGTAACTAAAATATGTTTCTCTATCATCGTAATGTCATGTTTGATTGTTATCTCAAAAATTAATCTGCACGAATGCATAACTTGCATTATAGTACCTATAATCGCAAGTAAAAATATTAACAATGAAAATGTTGGATCGTGTATAAATCCAAACAAAAAATTATTCGCCTCAGCTAAGCGAAACAAGATACTCAATTATTTCATGTTCGCCTTCTTTTTACTTGCGATTATAGGGACTATAATACAAGTTATGCATTCGTGCAGATTAAAAATGTTGAGATAACAATCAAACATGACATTACGATGATAGAGAAACATATTTGAGTTACTGGCAAAATTCTGTCCGTCTGTCTGTCTGTCTGTCTGTCTGTACGGGTGTATATTGGACTGCAGCCTAAACGGTTGGGCCAATCGTCTTCAAATTTTTAACTTAAGGTTATTTTGACATTCTACAGAGGAGTTTTTTAATATTTTTTATAGCTCAAAAATTAACGATACCTGTCATATAACCGTTATGTAAAAGCTTACTTTTCTTGAAAACGGCTTCAAGAACTTTTATTAAAAAAAAAAAATCAGTGTACTACTGTAGGTATGCATTATAAATTGGTGAAAAAAAAATATTAATATGGTAGGCTAAAAACGGTACCTCCCATAGGACCGGTTTTTTTTCTTCGACTTTCTCAAAAACTGGATATCCGATTACAATCAAAATTGATATTCAAGAAGATGTAGGTAGCCTGAGTAATTTTGCATACATTTTTTTTCGAAAACTTTTTTTTTTATTTTTATTAATTTTTTTTTATTTTTTTTTTTTCAAAAATCAATATTTTGAAAACGGGTAAGTGAATTTTTTTTTAAATTTTGTTTTTAAATGAACGTTATTTTTGTGCTTAAGTTTGTATTCTTGAATTATTTTTTTAATTTAAAAAAAAAATTGTAAAAAAAAAACCGTTTTATTTAAAAACGGCTCCTACAATTTTGAAAAAAAAAATGCACACTTTTTTACATTTCCTAAGGAAATAAAATGGCGTTTAAATTATTTTACCCAATACATTACTTTACTTTATTCGAACAATCAAAAGTCACAAAAATCGAATAAATGCTTTGATGTTCACTTTAATTTTTAAAATTTTTTTTACAATGTGACCGCTCATGTGAGCAAGTACGTGCGATCCAGTCGTGCAATTTATTTTTTTTTTGCCTCACATTGCACATGCGCGGTAGTGTTAACACAAAGCATAACACTAAAAACCATGCTCTAATAAATTAATGAAATAAATTAATAAAAGCTTAATTAGTGAATGAATAAATGAAAAATAAATGAACAGAAACTAATTCCATACACCATTCAATTTCTGCGGCCATCATACATACGTTGTTATCTTCTTGTAATGTGTCTAAAAACCAATTAATCTTAATCGAGGGAGCTACAGCCTCATACGATTTCAAAATTATATTTCCTCATATACATTCATACAATAACAGAAACGGAATTCACTAATGCAAACATCGTCGACATCTTCAAACGTTATCTCAACCCATCAGTTATCAATGGCTTACAAACAGAAGAACGAATTCTAGGACGAATTCAAGAAATTTACCCTGTTCATTTCAAACAGTACAGAATTAGATTTGCAAGAAAAACAGTTATAGATTTACTTGACCAAGAGCAACAAGAAAATGAAAGTATAAAGGAACACAACCGTGCTCATAGGAATAGCAAAGAAAACAAATTACAGATCCTAACAAAATTTTATTTCCCCCAAATGCGACGTAAAGTAGACAAAATAGCAAAAGGGTGCAGAATATGTAAAGAACACAAGTATGACAGACACCCTAGTAAGCATTTAATACAAGCAACCCCTATACCAACATACCCAGGGCAGATATTACACATAGACATCTATTTTACAAACAAGAGAATCATATTAACCACTATAGGCAAATTTTCTAAATATTCTTTGGTAAAGATCCTAAAATCAAGATCCGCTGAAGACATAAAACAACCATAACGAGAATTAATACTCTCATTTGGCAACCCAGACACTATAGTTGTAGATAACGAAAAGTCTCTGAATTCTAACTCCGTTCTTTCCATGGTAGAAAAATTCTTTAAGGCTGGGTGTACTTTAGACCAGAACTCAAAACTCAAGTAAACGTACTTGTTTGTATTGGTGCACAAATAAAATTCTCTTTTTTCCGTGCTCTAAGCTCAAAGGTTCAGTCAGACTTCAGATGAGGGGCATGGACGTTTTAAAACGTAAATATTCCTTCCCTTCGTATCGCACAGAATATGAATCTGCACTTTTTTTCCTTGCGTTTTTTTCAATCCTCAGGAGCGATGACGACGCGACGAGAACGAAAAACCAACCTACCTGCCTCTGGCCTGGCTCTAAAGATAATTAGAAATGAAATGACCTTTTTTTGTTTTTTGTGATGTTCTTCATTTCTGTGGCTATCCTAGTCAATAATGGTGTGCCTAGGAATTTGTTGTATTTTTTTATTTTCAATTAGCTACCAGAAAAAAACTGGACCTGGAGAGTAAAATTAGTTCAAGTTGATATGATAATTGCATCGTTGGCCGGCCAATATTTTTTTTTTTATTTTGTCTATCTAGAAGACCGGCCTAGATCAATTTTAACGTTTGCCAACGTGTTGTAGACAGTGAACGAATTTCTTTTGTAAATTTTCATAAAATATCTAGGCAATTTTTTTAAATTTAAATTGTATAAAAGAAAAAGAATCCATATTCTTAGACATACAAGAAATCACCCAAAAACAATGTCCAATTTTTCATTATTAAAAATTACCCAATGTGAAAATAGAAATATAACCTTAACTATGTACATTGCTGAATAAGACACTATCAATACAAAAAAAATGGGCACGACTGGGTCGCACGTACTTGCTCCTATGTGCTTAAGTATATTGGAAGGCAAGTTGGTTAATTGAAACATTTACGTACAAAAATAAAAAGTTTGCATAGGCAGAAAAAATGGAGCAGACTAAAAACTAAATATCTTAAAATTTGAAGCTATTTTTCAATTTAAAAATTGGACTGTTTTTATGGGTAAATTTTCATTGGAGCCAAATTTCACGTACCCATTCAGATCATGTTATTCCTCTACGTATACATTGTACTATACTACTTGTATCTGTCAAAGATCTTTGATCCAGTATATATATACATATGTAAAAGTATACCTACATATGTATATCGCTCATACTAAACACCAGAAAAAATTATTTTATTTCCAAACTCCAAACAAAAATAATTTGTTTGCATAAAAATACAACTCCTCACATGAGTTTGGCACATAAACGCCTTCCTTTTCTGTAAAATGGTCCATAAACCAAAAAAAAAAACTGTCACACCAAAAAAACAGACCCACAAAAAAACTTCCCCCGCAATCATCCTACCAATAATATTTATCCCTTCACCCATCCGCCAGTCTCAGTAGAATTGGAAATGACAAATAAGGCAACTAAAATCAGAGACTGAAAAACAAAAAATATCAGAACCAGCCATGGGAGAGACTAGGGAGAAGAAAGCAGAACACATGTAATAACAACAACAAAAACATAGAAGAGAACAAAGTAAGAGAACAGAACAGCCCCAAATTCTGCTGCGGAAATCGTTCGACCTACAAATTTATTTGTGTGCTTTAGCAATGAACTTTCTATGCGAAAAACGCAAATTAGACCATTTTTTTAAAAAATTAATATAAAAAAAACTATTATTGTTACATACATTTTCTAAGCCGATGTAAAAAGATAAAATGTTGAAAAAAAAATAAAAAAATAAAATCAAATTTATTAGAACGCTACTTTCTTTATAAATTCAATCGATATTTTAGCTTTTTTAATCAGGGATTAGTGTGTTAAAAAACAATATTTTTTAAAAAAACTATAATTTAACTCCCAAGCTTGAAAACTCAGCTTTCAGATAAAATTAAGAAAAAAATTGAACTTCGAAAACTAAAGAAAACATTCACAAAGATTTAAAAAATAACAACAAAAATCAATTTTTTTAAGTTTTTTTTTTTTGTTTAAAACCGAAAAAATTAAAAATAATATTTTTTTCTGTAAATATTTTTGTTTATTGGAGTTGGTCTTTTTATTTCTTTTCATTTTAATGAATTATATTGAAAATTGAGGAAGTGACACCTATTCAAACACGGTAGAATCGAGAATAATGCGTCTGATTCGATTAATTTTCTTCATTAAAAAATAAGTTTAATTAAAAATAAATAGTTTAACTCCCGGTATTGACTCAATTTAGTTCTAAAACTAAAATAAAAAAAATAAAAAAATTAAAATTACTAAGAAAAAAACCCCAAGATTTAAGATAAGAGAAAAAGAACGATAAATTTATAACTTTTTATGATCTCTAACTTACAATTTTGGAAAATAAGAAATTATTATAATAAACGTTTTAAGTCTTGTATGTTAGCTAAATATTAAAATTTATTTCGTTAAAATATCTTTTAAAATAAAAAAGTTATCCGCCAATTTATTAACAAACATCAATTTTTTACGAGGTACACCCAGCCTTAACATAAAACTTTTCAAAACACCCCCATACACGAGTACAGCTAATGGACAGATAGAACGCTTTCATTCAACACTATCTGAAGTGATACGTTGTCTCAAATCTCAAAATGCAAATTACACATTCCCAGAACTACTTGATAAAGCCATCCTCGAATACAATAACTCTATCCATTCCACAACAGGAAAAAAATCAATAGACATCTTCTTTGCAAGAGAACTTTCCAATAATCCCCAAGAACTCGAAAGAGAAAGAGAAAAAACTTCACACAGAATTAAAGAGAAACAAGATGCAGACTTAGAATATCACAATATAAAGTAAAATCCTCTTAAAAAATTCTCCGTCGGAGAAGTTATTTCCGTTAGAGTAAACAAAAGATTAGGGCATAAATTATCTCCTAAGTACAAAAAAGAAATAGTGAAAGAAAATGAAAATTCCACAGCTATCACAAAATTCGGTAATACTGTACACAAAAATCTTATAAAAAATAATTTTTTCCATAGGTTACTACTGCCCCTGTGTAGAGCAAATGTTCAAATTGTGGACTACTCGACATCATAGTTAATAAAAATAGAAGCAGGTACTGCAAAAGTACAGACAGGGTTCTTCAAAATTATTCAAGTTATTAACATAGAAGATTATGAGGAACTAATCAATATGATAGAAAAGGCTTTAAGGAACCTCAATCGTGATTATCCACTTTATCCCATCATTGCACACGAAGTCGAAAAAATAAAGGATCAACTTGTAAGGCTAAGGACCAATAGAAGACCAAATAAAAGATCATTGGACTTCATTGGCAGTGGTTTGCCAGAAACCCGGACCGGAATGACCACGAAATATAACAGAAAAATTAAATAATGTTTTGGCAAATAACAAAAGACAAGTAGTTATCAACCGAATGACCTTAGATAAAATAACGAAATTGCAAATATGACAACTGAAATTCTGAAAAATTTTAATAAAGAAAAAGATACTAGAGTAATTAAAATAAAATACGAATTAGATGTAATCAAAGAAGAATTGTTAAATATAGCAATCAAATTAACAGAAGCTATATTCAGAAAAGAAAATTTTCCTTTTTTAAACATCGACGAAGCACTTGATTTTGCCAATATAAAGATTGCCTCTGATGGGAAGAAATTAATTTATATCATAAGTTTACCTATAACTAACTCTGAAATTTGCAAATATAAGCAATACTACGTGCATCCCCAACCTACTAAAAAGCAGGATACCTACATGTACCACCATCAACAAAAGTCACGTTCCATGCATAGAAGAAATCTCAGCTGGAGTACTCCTCTTTAACCAATTTAACGAATCAATAACTATTAACAACGATATCATCAAATTAGAAGGCACTTATGTTATAAAGTATATCATGACGACAATTGTGGCAAAAGAAAAGGTATTCAATAATAATAGAAAATAAAAGTTTTCAAAAAAAAATTAATGCAAAATTACTAAGGCTACCTACATCTTCTTGAATATCAATTTTGATTGCAATCGGATATCCAGTTTTCAAGAAAGTCGAAGAAAAAAAATCGGTCCTATGGGAGGTACCGTTTTAAGCCCACCATAATAATTTTTTTTCACCAAAATTTTTGTACAAAAATTCTTGGAGCCGTTTCCAAGAAAAATAAGCTTTTATATAACGGTTATATGACAGGTACTGTTAATTTTTGAGCTAAAAAAAAAATTGAAAAAACCATTCTGTAGAATGTTAAAATAACCTTAATTTCAAATTTTGAAGACAATAGGCCCAACTGTTAAGGCTGCAGTCCAAAATACATCCGTACAGACAGACAGACAGACAGACAGACGGACAGAATTTTGCCTGTAACTAAAATATGTTTCTCTATCATCGTAATGTCATGTTTGATTGTTATCTCAAAAATTAATCTGCACGAATGCATAACTTGCATTATAGTACCTATAATCGCAAGTAAAAATATTAACAATGAAAATGTTGGATCGTGTATAAATCCAAACAAAAAATTATTCGCCTCAGCTAAGCGAAACAAGATACTCAATTATTTCATGTTCGCCTTCTTTTTACTTGCGATTATAGGGACTATAATACAAGTTATGCATTCGTGCAGATTAAAAATGTTGAGATAACAATCAAACATGACATTACGATGATAGAGAAACATATTTGAGTTACTGGCAAAATTCTGTCCGTCTGTCTGTCTGTACGGATGTATATTGGACTGCAGCCTAAACGGTTGGGCCAATCGTCTTCAAAATTTGAAATTAAGGTTATTTTAACATTCTACAGAATGGTTTTTCAAATTTTTTTTAGCTCAAAAATTAACAGTACCTGTCATATAACCGTTATATAAAAGCTTATTTTTCTTGGAAACGGCTCCAAGAATTTTTGTAAAAAAAAATGTTGGTGAAAAAAAAATTAATATGGTGGGCTTCTACAGAGGAGTTTTTTAATATTTTTTATAGCTCAAAAATTAACGATACCTGTCATATAACCGTTATGTAAAAGCTTACTTTTCTCGAAAACGGCTTCAAGAACTTTTATTAAAAAAAAATCAGTGTACTACTGTAGGTATGCATTATAAATTGGTGAAAAAAAAATATTAATATGGTAGGCTAAAAACGGTACCTCCCATAGGACCGGTTTTTTTTCTTCGACTTTCTCAAAAACTGGATATCCGATTACAATCAAAATTGATATTCAAAAAGAAATTGATATTCGAAAACTTTTTTTTTATTTTTATTAATTTTTTTTTATTTTTTTTTTTTTTTGAAAAATCAATATTTTGAAAACGGGTAAGTGAATTTTTTTTTAAATTTTGTTTTTAAATGAACGTTATTTTTGTGCTTAAGTTTGTATTCTTGAATTATTTTTTTAATTTAAAAAAAAATTGTTAAAAAAAAACCGTTTTATTTAAAAACGGCTCCTACAATTTTGAAAAAAAAATGCACACTTTTTTACATTTCCTAAGGAAATAAAATGGCGTTTAAATTATTTTACCCAATACATTTTAACGTACTTTATTCGAACAATCAAAAGTCACAAAAATCGAATAAATGCTTTGATGTTCACTTTAATTTTTAAAATTTTTTCTACAATGTGACCGCTCATATGAGCAAGTACGTGCGATCCAAGCGTGCAATTTATTTATTTTTGCCTCACATTGCACATGCGCGGTAGTGTAAACACAAAGCATAGCACTAAAAACCATGCTCTAATAAATTAATGAAATAAATTAATAAAAGCTTAATTAGTGAATGAATAGATGAAAAATAAATGAACAGAAACTAATTCCATACACCATTCAATTTCTGCGGCCATCATACATACGTTGTTATCTTCTTGTAATGTGTCTAAAAACCAATTAATCTTAATCTAGGGAGCTACAGCCTCATACGATTTCAAAATTATATTTCCTACTTACCATCGTCATACAATAACAGAAACGGAATTCACTAATGCAAACATCGTCGACATCTTCAAACGTTATCTCAACCCATCAGTTATCAATGGCTTACAAACAGAAGAACGAATTCTAGGACGAATTCAAGAAATTTACCCTGTTCATTTCAAACAGTACAGAATTAGATTTGCAAGAAAAACAGTTATAGATTTACTTGACCAAGAGCAACAAGAAAATGAAAGTATAAAGGAACACAACCGTGCTCATAGGAATAGCAAAGAAAACAAATTACAGATCCTAACAAAATTTTATTTCCCCCAAATGCGACGTAAAGTAGACAAAATAGCAAAAGGGTGCAGAATATGTAAAGAACACAAGTATGACAGACACCCTAGTAAGCATTTAATACAAGCAACCCCTATACCAACATACCCAGGACAGATATTACACATAGACATCTATTTTACAAACAAGAGAATCATATTAACCGCTATAGGCAAATTTTCTAAATATTCTTTGGTAAAGATCCTAAAATCAAGATCCGCTGAAGACATAAAACAACCATAACGAGAATTAATACTCTCATTTGGCAACCCAGACACTATAGTTGTAGATAACGAAAAGTCTCTGAATTCTAACTCCGTTCTTTCCATGGTAGAAAAATTCTTTAAGGCTGGGTGTACTTTAGACCAGAACTCAAAACTCAAGTAAACGTACTTGTTTGTATTGGTGCACAAATAAAATTCTCTTTTTTCCGTGCTCTAAGCTCAAAGGTTCAGTCAGACTTCAGATGAGGAGCATGGACGTTTTAAAACGTAAATATTCCTTCCCTTCGTATCGCACAGAATATGAATCTGCACTTTTTTTCCTTGCGTTTTTTTCAATCCTCAGGAGCGATGACGACGCGACGAGAACGAAAAACCAACCTACCTGCCTCTGGCCTGGCTCTAAAGATAATTAGAAATGAAATGACCTTTTTTTGTTTTTTGTGATGTTCTTCATTTCTGTGGCTATCCTAGTCAATAATGGTGTGCCTAGGAATTTGTTGTATTTTTTTATTTTCAATTAGCTACCTGAAAAAAACTGGACCTGGAGAGTAAAATTAGTTCAAGTTGATATGATAATTGCATCGTTGGCCGGCCAATATTTTTTTTTTTATTTTGTCTATCTAGAAGACCGGCCTAGATCAATTTTAACGTTTGCCAACGTGTTGTAGACAGTGAACGAATTTCTTTTGTAAATTTTCATAAAATATCTAGACAATTTTTTTAAATTTAAAGTGTATAAAAGAAAAAGAATCCATATTCTTAGACATAAAAGAAATCACCCAAAAACAATGTCCAATTTTACATTATTAAAAATTACCCAATGTGAAAATAGAAATATAACCTTAACTATGTACATTGCTGAATAAGACACTATCAATACAAAAAAAAATGGGCACGACTGGGTCGCACGTACTTGCTCCTATGTGCTTAAGTATATTGGAAGGCAAGTTGGTTAATTGAAACATTTACGTACAAAAATAAAAAGTTTGCATAGGCAGAAAAAATGGAGCAGACTAAAAACTAAATATCTTAAAATTTGAAGCTATTTTTCAATTTAAAAATTGGACTGTTTTTATGGTAAATTTTCATTGGAGCCAAATTTCACGTACCCATTCAGATCATGTTATTCCTCTACGTATACATTGTACTATACTACTTGTATCTGTCAAAGATCTTTGATCCAGTATATATATACATATGTAAAAGTATACCTACATATGTATATCGCTCATACTAAACACCAGAAAAAATTATTTTATTTCCAAACTCCAAACAAAAATAATTTGTTTGCATAGAAAACGAAATGAACTTATCCACCTTTCCTTCTTTGCGAAAAAATACAACTCCTCACATGAGTTTGGCACATAAACGCCTTCCTTTTCTGTAAAATGGTCCATAAACCAAAAAAAAAAACTGTCACACCAAAAAAACAGACCCACAAAAAAAACTTCCCCCACAATCATCCTACCAATAATATTTATCCCTTCACCCATCCGCCAGTCTCAGTAGAATTGGAAATGACAAATAAGGCAACTAAAATCAGAGACTGAAAAACAAAAAATATCAGAACCAGCCATGAGAGAGACTAGGGAGAAGAAAGCAGAACACATGTAATAACAACAACAAAAACATAGAAGAGAACAAAGTAAGAGAACAGAACAGCCCCAAATTCTGCTGCGAAAATCGTTCGACCTACAAATTTATTTGTGTGCTTTAGCAATGAACTTTCTATGGGAAAAACGCAAATTAGACCATTTTTTTTAAAAATTAATATAAAAAAAACTATTATTGTTACATACATTTTCTAAGCCTATGTAAAAAGATAAAATGATGAAAAAAAAATAAAAAAATAAAATCAAATTTATTAGAACGTTACTTTCTTTATAAATTCAATCGATATTTTAGCTTTTTTAATCAGGGATTAGTGTGTTAAAAAACAATATTTTTTAAAAAACTATAATTTTACTTTCAAGCTTGAAAACTCAGCTTTCAAATAAAATTAAGAAAAAAATTGAACTTCGAAAACTAAAGAAAACATTCACAAAGATTTAAAAAATAACAACAAAAATCAATTTTTTTAAGTTTTTTTCTTTTTGTTTAAAACCGAAAAAATTAAAAATAATATTTTTTTCTGTAAATATTTTTGTTTATTTGAGTTGGTCTTTTTATTTCTTTTCATTTTAATGAATTATATTGAAAATTGAGGAAGTGACACCTATTCAAACACGGTAGAATCGAGCAAAATGCGTCTGATTCGATGAATTTTTTTTCATTAAAAAATAAGTTTAGTTAAAAATAAATAGTTTAACTCCCGGTATTGACTCAATTTAGTTCTTAAACTAAAATAAAAAAAATTAAAAAATTAAAATTACTAAGAAAAAAACCCCAAGATTTAAGATTAGAGAAAAAGAACGATAAATTTATAACTTTTTATGATCTCTAACTTACAATTTTGGAAAATAAGAAATTATTATAATAAACGTTTTAAGTCTTGTATGTTAGCTAAATATTAAAATTTATTTCGTTAAAATATCTTTTAAAATAAAAAAGTTATCCGCCAATTTATTAACAAACATCAATTTTTTACGAGGTACACCCAGCCTTAACATAAAACTTTTCAAAACACCCCCATACACGAGTACAGCTAATGGACAGATAGAACGCTTTCATTCAACACTATCTGAAGTGATACGTTGTCTCAAATCTCAAAATGCAAATTACACATTCCCAGAACTACTTGATAAAGCCATCCTCGAATACAATAACTCTATCCATTCCACAACAGGAAAAAAATCAATAGACATCTTCTTTGCAAGAGAACTTTCCAATAATCCCCAAGAACTCGAAAGAGAAAGAGAAAAAACTTCACACAGAATTAAAGAGAAACAAGATGCAGACTTATAATATCACAATATAAAGTAAAATCCTCTTAAAAAATTCTCCGTCGGAGAAGTTATTTCCGTTAGAGTAAACAAAAGATTAGGGCATAAATTATCTCCTAAGTACAAAAAAGAAATAGTGAAAGAAAATGAAAATTCCACAGCTATCACAAAATCCGGTAATACTGTACACAAAAATCTTATAAAAAATAATTTTTTCCATAGGTTACTTCTGCCCCTGTGTAGAGCAAATGTTCAAATTGTGGACTACTCGACATCACAGTTAATAAAAATAGAAGCAGGTACTGCAAAAGTACAGACAGGGTTCTTCAAAATTATTCAAGTTTTTAACATAGAAGATTATGAGGAACTAATCAATATGATAGAAAAGGCTTTAAGGAACCTCAATCATGATTATCCACTTTATCCCATCATTGCACAAGAAGTCGAAAAAATAAAGGATCAACTTGTAAGGCTAAGGACCAATAGAAGACCAAATAAAAGATCATTGGACTTCATTGGCAGTGGTTTGCCAGAAACCCGGACCGGAATGACCACGAAATATAACAGAAAAATTAAATAATGTTTTGGCAAATAACAAAAGACAAGTAGTTATCAACCGAATGACCTTAGATAAAATAACGAAATTACAAATATGACAACTGAAATTCTGAAAAATTTTAATAAAGAAAAAGATACTAGAGTAATTTAAATAAAATACGAATAAGATGTAATCAAAGAAGAATTGTTAAATATAGCATATGCAATCAAATTAACAGAAGCTATATTCAGAAAAGAAAATTTTCCTTTTTTAAACATCGACGAAGCACTTGATTTTGCTAATATAAAAAAATATTGCCTCTGATGGGAAGAAATTAATTTATATCATAAGTTTACCTATAACTTACTCTGAAATTTGCAAAATATTAATAATTTAAGCTGTTAAATTTGGATACAAAATAAATAAAATTCCTTTCGAAAAAATATTAAAATGTCAAAATGAATTATATGGTATTACGGAAAATTGTATGGCTATCAACGAACATTCCATTTGTAACTTTAGGAACATTATAGATATAAGCAATACTACGTGCATCCCCAACCTACTAAAAAGCAGGATACCTACATGTACCACCATCAACAATAGTCACGTTCCATCCATAGAAGAAATCTCAGCTGGAGTACTCCTCTTTATACAATTTAACGACTCAATAACTATTAACAACGATATCATCAAATTAGAAGGCACTTATGTTGTCAAGTATATCAACACGACAATTGTGGCAAAAGAAAAGGTATTCAATAATAATAGAAAATAAAAGTTTTCAAAAAAAAAATTAATGCAAAATTACTTAGGCTACCTACATCTTCTTGAATATCAATTTTGATTGCAATCGGATCACCAGTTTTCAAGAAAGTCGAAGAAAAAAAACCGGTCCTATGAGAGGTACCGTTTTAAGCCCACCATATTAACTTTTTTTCACCAAAATTTTTTTTACAAAAATTCTTGGAGCCGTTTCCAAGAAAAATAAGCTTTTATATAACGGTTATATGACAGGTACTGTTAATTTTTCAGCTAAAAAAAATTTGAAAAAACCATTCTGTAGAATGTTAAAATAACCTTAAGTTCAAATTTTGAAGACAATTGGCCCAACTGTTTAGGCTGCAGTCCAAAATACATCCGTACAGACAGACAGACAGACGGAAATTGGGTGTGTTGGAAGATACTTGATGATAAAAAGCGCCATTCCGAAATTTGACGTCATCAGTGACCCAAACTGACTAAATTTTATACCATTTTTGGAAAGAAGTTTTAGTGGACTTAAAATGCATTGGTTAAAACTTACTTTTCCGTTTTTTTTTCTAAAACGGAAATTAATTTTTTCAACAAGGGTCACTGATGACGTAAAAATACCAAAGTTGCTATCTTCTTTTCTTGTATCATGAGGAGACACTAGCAAGTTACACGAATGCAAGTTGTTACACTTTATTATTTTTTCCCTGCCTTTTTACAGATTGTGAGCTTGAAAACTCTATATAAACGCTTAAAACTGGTTAAACAATATTCAAGACTTTCAACCATTTTACCTGATACCTAAACTGATGATAGTGTATTGATTGTCTTAAGACTGAATGTTAAGAAACATTCGTTCAGAATGCGTCATCGAAAGACGACAACGACGCGACGTGCCTGATGAGAATACTACAAAATTATTCAATATTTTATTAGTTCTTGTTGCTTTTTCCACTTTAATTTACACAAAACTTTCAAATCGAGAACAAATTCCAAAAGAACTTCAGTGACATTTGCGAATTACCATATTAAATAGTGTGTGTGCACGATAAAAATCCAGATTTCCAAAAAGTGATATAGATAAAAAAAAGATTGAAAACGAATTAGCGGGCTTAATAGGGACAAGATTTTGTCCAACTTATATGCACGTTTGGCCTCTTCTGTGGCTCGCACTCTTCCCAAGGATGCCACACAGGCTGCTTGCAAAGGCTGATCAAGAAGAAACTGTATTTGTATTTGTATTTGGAACCCGACAACGTCAGTGTTGTCATCTTCATATCAAACAAGAAGATATTGCCAAGCGTACCGGTGCTATTGTGGACGTTCCAATCGGTGATGAGCTTTTGGGCCGTGTCGTTGATGCTTTGGACAATGCTTTCGACGGAAATTGAGTGATGCTAAAAATCGTTTGTGTGTTTTTTTATTATTTTTAAAATATTGATTTTTCAAAAATAAAATTTCAAAAATTAATTTTAATGAGAAAAAAAATTGTTCAAAATTTTGATATGAATAATTAATTTGGCTACCTCGATCTTCTCAAATATAAAATTTGACTGCAACCCAAAGAGCCGTTAAGGAGGAAGCCTTAAATTAAGAAACCGTTATATGAAATTTACCGTTAATAGACTTTTGCCGTAAATTTGGTTCTAATTAAATAATAGCCAATACCAATAAAAAATTCTCAAATTTTTTTATCGAAATCGTTGAAGACGTTTTCGAAGAATATACGATTTTCCTAAACGGTCATATGGCAGGTACCGTTATTTTTAGAGCTAAAAATAAAATGTCAATTCCCCCTCTGGGGAATGCCAAAAGAATCACGCACACCAATTTTTAAGATAATCGCTTCAGCAGTTTAGGCTGCAGCTCGTTATACAAATGGATAGACAGACGGACCGAATTTCCGGACCCACTTTTTTCGAATTCTCTATCATCGTTATATCAAGTTTGATTGTAAGATTTTTTTGCACGAATCCATAACTTGCCTTATAATACGAAAAGTATATAGTATATATATAGTATAGAAAAGGCGAGTAGAATTTTTTTTTCTTTCTATTCTAAGTATATACAATTATACATATAATCTGACTGTGGCTACCTAGCAGTTTTGGTTTTTTGTTTTGTTTTCCTCCTCTCTCGCCTATGTATTACTAGCTGCGCGATATGTCTTCTCTAGTTGTTGTCCGTCAATTTTGTTTGTGTTTCTTTCTACTGCACTATGAAACTGCGTAGGTCTACAGTCGATGACTGTTCCCATGCGTGTATCTCTTCTTTTTCTATGTGCTTCTGTAGCTAGAGCGAGTGAAAAGGGACGCACTACGGAATAGCATCTGAAAATCAGAAGTCCAGTAAAGAGTTAACCTTTGCTAAGTAAACTTGTGAAGTGTTGTACTGTGCAGTTTTTTTTTAACGTTATAGCGATAAAGACTAGACATTGGGAGCTGATCATATAAAACAAGGTAAGTTTAATTATATTTGTAATAGATATAATTTTACCACTGAGATGAAGTTTCGTTTTAAATAAAGTTTAATTTTTCCGTGCGTGAGTAATGGATTTTGTTTTGTGTCGCTACCGCGCCGTCGCGCCGAACATCACTCCGATTGTGTTGTATTTCTTTTATTTATTTATTTTTTTTTACCAACACGGTCAATCGCCCCTTTTCTTTTAAACCTGTTTTGTATGTGGCGGAGTGGTAGCAACCTCCTATTGGGGTAACGGTTCGAGGTGTGCGTATTCCCTCGTCGTTCGCTGCCAGTGGGTTGGTGTGGTGACCATATGCGCATGCGTATTTATGTACTGCTTCGGTGGATTTGCGACTATTTATCATCGCTTACCCACTAACACTCGGAGATGTGTGATCTCCTGCTCCATGTCGATAGTATCGCAGCATAAGGAATCAACCTTTGGAGAATCGGCTTGGGTGCGTGCTTTACATCCCGTTCGCAAGCCAATGTAGTGGTTGGTTTCTAACGTCTGCGGACCTAGTTGTTGTTTTTGTACACGTTTGCACTCGCGTCGGCATATGTAAAGATACATATGTAAATTTTCTTACAGCACTCTTTAATTCTCTTTCTATGTAAAAGATAAAGATTATTAAGTTTTTTTTGTTTCAAAACGGTACTCGGAGTGTTCATAAGTTTTTTTTTCTTTTTATATATTACAGATTCCTCCACGACCAGAAGGACTCTAATTAGAAAATATTTTAACTTGTTTTTTTTTTCTTTTTGACTTATGTTTGTTTTAAAATAAAAAGAATTTGTTTAAATAAAAGATTTTATTTTTTGGTTTTATCCTAGCTATAGGTAAGTTTTTATAATTCAGAAGTGGGATACCTGTTCGTGGAGCTTAGAAATATATTTTGTTTGTCGTCTTTTATGTTTATCAATCTAATATATTTTATTTCTTTCAGTTTTATTTTTATTTTCTTATTCTGTTTTGGGGTTTTAGTAAATTTATCACGTTTTGATATACCTACATTTAATAATAATAAAAAAAAAAAAAAAGAATTCGAAGTACAAGCAGACAGCGAAAGTATTCCAGAGGCGATTCCCCATCGCGAGACAGAACAAAGCGTCGACGTTTGGAAAAATCACGGAAAAGGGAAGGAACTAGTTCGGCTTATTGTTCAACAAATTCCAATTCATTTGATCGATTGACGGATGTCGTAAGGGGGTTGTTAGAAAGGTCGACGAATGTAAACAACGGAGGTAAAAAGGGTGATGCTGTGCCTGAGTTTAATCTAGAAAATGAAAATCAGAAAATTCAAAAATTGTTTGATCAAGTTGATGAACTTAGAGATATTTATGGTTGGTCGGAACAAGCAACAATTAATAATGAACTAGGAAAGTTAAAAGGATTAGCTAAAACCCCGTTCAAAGGACTGCCAACTTTGAAATATTCTTGGGTCGAATGAAATAATAAACTACTAGAATCTTTCCCAGGAGGAAGAGATTTTATGAACTATTATGCGAGGTAACTCGTAGTCGTAAGAAAACGGGTGAAAGTTACATTAAATACTATCACGAGATGATGACTTTGTTGAATACCTTGGCTTATCTAATTGGGGGGCTGGAAAATAGAGTGGTGAAGACTGGTGCAAGAGCTGGGCGGTTCAGTACACCCGAAGAACTGTACTTTTTCCTGAGCCAGTATAATGATGAGCAGTGGAAACGCATACCAAACCAATATTTTGCAAACCAATATCGTCTGCCGAAACCAAACGATAGAAAGGAAAGCTCTTTTCAAAAGTCAGAAAATAAAGATAAAGTTGTGTGCTTCAAATGTGGCAAAAAAGGCCACTACGCCAGTAGCTGCAACGCAAAACCAGACAAGCGGTGCGACTCATGCAGGAACAGTTTTCATGAAACGTCAGTTTGTCCAACGAAAAATTAGCCGGGGAAAACTATAGCGTTATTAGAAGGGACAACTTGTCGCTCAAGTAACAGAAAATATCATGAACATATAATACTAAACGGTACAGGCATTAAAGCGGACATTGACTTTGGTAGTTCGTGCACACTCATCCAGCACAAAGAAGCAGTTCGGCTCAATCTAAAATTAAATTGGAAAGACAATTTTCCATTGCATAGTTATGGTAAGGGTTTTCTCGTTAGTCCAGATTCGCCAATGGCACGGATGTTTTTCCACCTCCCGCACCAGCAACTGGTTGGTCTGTTGTTCACTCATATGAGCATGGTTCTTGTACTCAATACATGTTGGTGCTGTGTTAAAAATGGTTGTTGATGACAATCCAAAAAAAAAAATCTTTTAAAACCTTAACAATGTTTTTCATCTCATAATTGAAGAAATTGAAGATATTGTTTTAGTACGCGTTGTTGGAGATGAGTACCAGAATATTCCTTTGTTGGTCGGCCAGTCTTTTACCCAATGCCGGATGTGATCGTTATTAAGACAGATTAATCACTTCATTTTTCCGTAAGAAACACAGATCTATCTCAGTTTAACACACTACCAGAAGAATGTAAGGTTATTCTTAGATCATAAGGACAAGTCTATTTGACCCCTGGGGTCCTCAACATGGTGCCAGTAAGAGCAAGTCAAGAGAACGTTGATGTATTAATCGAAGCGACTACTATACGTTCACCGGAAAGAAAAGAAAGCTGTATACTCCGGGTTATACTTCATACAGATGACAAAGGATCTTCTTTATTACAAATTTGTAATCTTTCCGATCAGGAAATATTAATTAAAGAAAATGCTTTAGTTGCAAGGCGTCACCGATGTGCGGAGGAAAAATACATTCATAAACCAGTGTTATAAATTCACGAAAAAGAATATCCACCTATATCAATAGAAATGCTGACCGTTGGTCCTGTAGATGAAACTCAAAAAAGCAGAGTTAGTGAAAAAGTCAAACATTACGTTCTACCTCACCATTATGTTGTCAAGCCAACGAGGTCCTCAACATGGTGCCAGTAAGAGCAAGTCAAGAGAACGTGGATGTATTAATCGAAGCGACTACTATACGTTCACCGGAAAGAAAAGAAAGCTGTATACTCCGGGTTATACTTCATACAGATGACAAAGGATCTTCTTTATTACCAATTTGTAATCTTTCCGATCAGGAAATATTAATTAAAGAAAATGCTTTCGTTGCAAGCCGTCACCGATGTGCGGAGGAAAAATCCATTCATACACCAGTGTTACAAATTCACGAAAAAGAATATCCACCTATATCAATAGAAATGCTGACCGTTGGTCCTGTAGATGAAACTCAAAAAAGCAGAGTTAGTGAAAAAGTCAAACATTACGTTCTACCTCACCATTATGTTGTCAAGCCAACTAGTACCTTCACAAAGCTTCGGGTTGTGTGCGATGCCACGGCAAAGACAAGCTCAAAAAAATCACTCAATGATATTCTCATGGTTGGGCCTATTATTCAGCCAGATATATTATCCATAGTTTTAAGATTTCACTGACACAAATTTGTTATGACGGCAGATATAACAAAGATGTATCATCAAGTGCGATTAGACGAAGCTGATAAGCGGTTCGAGTACATTTTATGGAGAAATTTGAATGGCGAAATTACAACATATCGTTTGTGCACCGTCACTTTTGGCACTGCCTATGCCTGATTTTAGTCAACACGTGCATTGAAGCAGCTGTCTATCGATGATGGAAAAGAATTCCATGCAGCAGCAAGTACTATCAACACTGAGTTTTATGTTTATGACTATCACTGGCTGTGGTTCTATTAAGGAATTAAAGGTTCTGCAGTCAGAATTAATAGCACTGCTAGGCAAAGGAGGCTTCCTTCTTAAGAAGTGTTGTGCGTATTCTCTAGATTTTTTACAAAAAATTCCACTGGCAGAATGTGAGAATTGTCGCAAATTAAAGGGGACGGAAGTTATAAGAACATTAGGAACCTTTTGGAACCCAGTAGCTGATAGCTTTTACTATGAGATTATTACTTTGCATTCGGAGCGAGTAACAAAGAGAACTGTTTTGTCCGATACAGCCCATCTATTTGATCCGTTAGGCCTGATTAATCCAGTTATTGTACTAGCTAAAGTCCTTATACAAAAGCTGTGGTGTCTAAAGCTAAATTGGGATGAAGCACCTCCCCAACATTGTTATCAATTATGCTTTAAATTCAAAAATAATCTCAATGAATTAAATGATATGCAGGTAGATTGACGTGTATTCTTTGGTCATTGTAATAATTATCAGCTTCACGCATTTTCTGACAGCTCCAAAGATACTTTTGGAAGATGTATTTATATACGTTCCGTCGATGAAAATGGCACCGTGAGAACTGAAATTTTATGTGCCAAATAAAAGGTAGCTCCAGTACGTAAAATAAGCTTGCGTCGTTTGGAATTGTGTGCTGCAGTAATGATGGTTCAAATTGTGCAGCGACTAAAGCAGATCTTTGGTTCAGTTTTAGGGAACATCACTTATTGGACGGACTCCTCAATTGTCCTAAATTGGATTGCAGAGGAATCATGCAATTGGCAGACCTTTGTAGCTAACCGCGTTTCATTTATTGAACAAAATTCAAACATTTCAAAGTGGCGAGACATCTCATCACAAATGAATCCTGCGGATATAATATCGCGTGGGTCATATCCATCAGCCTTAATCAACAACAAGTTGTATTTCATTCTTGAAACTCCAAGAAAACGAATGGTTCTACGTTGATGTTGTTTTGACGCCAGGAGATTCTCATCAACTCGAGCGAATGAAGAAGAAAATTATTGTAAGCTTAAAAATTCAAACTGATCTGATTGAGAGCATTAAATACGGTAATAATTACAATTCCTTGCTGAAAGTTGTAGCTTATATTTTCAGAATGAGACATAATAGTATTAAAACAAATATTAAATCACTTGGACCCCTCACCGTTATTGAACTCAACAAAGCTCTTAAAGGATTAGTTAAATATGTCCAGCTTGTATGTTTTCAAAACGAAATCTTAAACTTATCCAGTGGAGGTCAATTATCCTCAAGATGTCATATTAATTCACTATCGCCATTTTTAGACTCCGAAGGAATACTTCGCGTTGGAGGTCGTATATCCAATTCAACTCTCAATTATGACGCAAAACATCAGATGTTATTGCCGAAGGATCATATTTTTACAACACTTTTAGTTCGTCATCTTCACGAGAAGAATTTGCATGTAGGGTTTCAGGCACTCCTCAGTATTGTTCGTGAAAAATTTTGGCCGATCCATGGCAAGATGGTTACTCGAAAAGTGGTCCATAAGTGCGTTCGATGCACCTGAGCAAAACCATCGATAAATTATCAATGTATGGGTGATTTACCTTATCAACGAGCACAGCAGTCAAGACCATTTAATATTGTTGGGGTTGATTCCTGTGGCCCATTCAACATCCTTTTCAGTCGTCGTGGAACATCCCCAGTAAAGGCTTATGTAGCCGTATTTGTGTTCTTCGATACCAGAGCAGTTCATTTGGAATTAGTTGAAGATTTAACAGCACATAGCTTCCTGGCTGCTCTTAAGCGATTTGTAGGTCGACGGGGGTATGTTCAGTAATACAAAGCGACAATGCCACGAATTTTATTGGAGCCCGCCACCAACTCTAACTCGCTTTCAACAGATACATTGGTACCTTCAAAAGTTTTGGTCAATGTGGTCAAGAAAATACTTGCAAAATCTACCAATTGCGAACCAAGTGGAAAAGTTCTGGTCTCCAAATTGATATCAATGATCTTGTCACGATTGAAGAAGAAAACCTTCCGCCGCTTAAATGGAGACTAGGTAGAGTTGTTTAAGTACATCCTGGAAAGGATGGTGTCGTAAGAGTTGTATCACTAAATACATCCACTGGTGTAGTTCAACGTGCTGTTACAAAAATTCGCCGACTTCCTATTGAAGTACCTAAGTTCCTTCAAGGGCGGGAGAATGTTGAGTCCTAAATACTCTTTTTAGCATATTTAAATTACTTTTAATTCTTGCCTATTATGAACTAACAAATTTAACAATTTACATATTTATGATAAAACGAATCACCCTGTAAATAATTTTATGTTTTGATTTGAAGTAGGAAAAATTTTAAAATATACCTTTTCCGGTTGTCAAAAATATAACCCCTTCACATTCAATAAAGTTGTCTTTAAAATTTAATCAACATTTATCAAGATCAAGCAAGATCATATCTTGATTTAAGATTCTACAACAGAGAAACAAAAACTCTTGCTTTCTCTCAACAAATGTATCTGTCAAAAAATGATATGAAAAGGAAACTTGAGTCACTGCACAGAATTTTAAAATAATTTATGAGATTCGTGCAGATTTTTGATTTTTCAGCCCATCTCTTTCCTTCCGTAATAATAATAATTCCTTCCGTTTTACATTTTGATTCAAGTGGCATGCGCGCTTCAGTCAATGTACAAATGTACAAAACAAAGCAGATAACACTTCCCACATCTTCAAGTGACATCAATCTAATTTGCGTTTGTTTAGAATATCATCAAGCTAGTTTTAATTCTACATTTAATACGTTTTATATATATTTCTTCTAATCATACATTCCACCTAAGTCTGATATTGAAATTTATGAAACTCATATGTAATGTTAAAAGCATAGTTGAAAATTTAGATGACAATTCTTTTGTAATTTTGTTGGGTGATTTAACTTACCTCATTTAAAATGAATTTTTTTGAGCCAGATAAGTGTGTAATACCGTTTAATGTAACAAGCAAAGCCGAATTCCAAGTTGTTGATACTATGGCATCATTTAACTTACAGCAAATAAATCTTGTGCCTAACTCACTTGATAGAATATTAGATTTAGTTTTTCTTGATAATAAAATGTATGCTTTTGTAGTTGAGTCTGCATTTCCATTGTTGGGTAATAACACACACCATACGGCTATAGATATATCTCTTGGTGTATACGTTGCGAATTCTTAGAATTCAGATGTGAATAATAATAATATATAAATTAGATTTTATTAATGTAGATTTTGATTCAATGTGCAATTTTTTTGATGAGTTTGATTGGCAATTATGTTTAAATTCTGACAACTTAAATTCTGTTTATGCATTGTTTAGGAGCATATTACATAATGTGGTCTCTAGGTATGTACCAATGAAAAAATTAAAACCTCGAAATAATAAACCCACCTGATTTAACAAAAGCCTGTCGAGGCTTAAGAATGCAATGCTAAAAATTCACAAAAGAAGCAAAGTAAATCCATCTTTACATGGCAAATTTTGTCAACTATGCTCTGAATAAGAATTTAAAAACAATTTATCTTCAGACAATATCTTTGGACTATCGAATCAAAAATAAAACAAAATTAAAAATCTTTTTGGTCTTACATTAATGAAAAACTTAAATCTTTTAGTATTCCGGCGTGTATGGTTTATGATAATATTACTGCTTGTGATTTGCAGCAAATATATAATATGTTTGCTTCTTATTTTCAATAAAACTTTGAAAACAAATCCTTTGTTTATAACTCGACAGAAACTCGTGCTTTATGCATTGATTTAGATTTTCTTTATAGTACAGAAGACGAAGTTCTTCAAATTTTGTCAACTTTAGAAACAAGAGATAAATTAGCTTCAGATAATCTGCCACGAATTCTTTTTAATTCCTGCATGAGTAATTAAGCTAAACCTCTTAGCATTATTTTTAATAAATCATTGGCCAATGGTAAATTTTAAGATTGTTGGAAAACTTCTTTCATAACTCTAATACATAAAGCTGGTTATAAAAACCAAATTATTAATTATATCCCTTTCGCTGAATTGCAACTGATACCAAAAAATTTCGAAGCTATTGTTAAAAATAACATTTATGCAATCGTCCGAAATAATATTAGTGACTATCAGCATGGCTTTGTTTCTGGGAGTTCAACAGCTACAAATCTCACCATCTTTGCCGACTATTGTCTTCGCAACATGGAATCACGGCAACAAGTTGACACAATCTTTACTGATTTTGCTTAAGCCTTTGTTCGTGTTCAACATTTAGTTCTGGTTAGCAAGCTTGTAGCTTTCGGTTTTCATTCGAATATCTTGAACTGGATTCGCAGTTATTTGGAAAATCGTTACAATTCGTTAAGATCGGTTCTTGTATGTCTAAAACTATGTTTAATTACTCTGGTGTTCCTCAAGACAACCATCTTGGCCCTCTCCTATTCTTACGGTTCATCAATGACCTTCTTTAATTCTACACTCTAATTTTCTGTTTTTCGGTGATGATTTAAAACTTTTATTCAAATACATTGCTTCCGTATCGGATGCTTATGATCTACAAGAAAATATTAACAATGTTACGAAGTGGTGTAATCTTAATGGTTTGCAAATGAATACTATGAATGTTCAGTGCTGATATTTAGCAGAATTTTCTCGACAGTGAATTTTCAGTAAACCTTGCAAACTTAAATTGTAACAAGAGTGGACAGTCATAAGGATCTTCGGGTTGTCTTTGATCACAAGCTAAATTTTTCAATGCACTATGACTACATAATTTCTCGTGCAAATTCATTTTTTGGTTTTATGCGCCGCAATAGCAAAGAGTTTCAAGATCCTTACACTTAAAAGACCTTGTTTAATTCTTTGATACGATCGAGGGTCGAATATTGTAGTATTGTTTGGAATCCTTACTGCCAAAATAACATTTCGCGTATCGAAAAGATTCAAAAAAGTTTACAAAATTTGCTCTTCGAAAGATGAATTGGAACGGTGACTTGCCAACCTATGAAGCTAGATGCGCCTTACTAGGCATTAAGCCCTTATATAATAGGCGAAATTATTACTCGGTCTTATTTGCGCAGGATGTTTTAACTGGACACATTGACTGTCGATACCTGCTTTCTTTACATTACATTACATTACATACTGATCTGCTCCGTAGATAAATATACGAAGTAGAGACACTTATGAGCACTGGCCATCGGCTCAGACAATTACAAGACAACACACAAGACGACATTGGTACAGGAGTGATCAGAAGAGAGGGAGGGAACGGGAAAACAGAAAACCATTTCATTGTTTTGTGTTTATGCTCCGTCTCTCGCACTTTGCGTCCAAGAGACCAGGATTTCTTTTATAATCCTTGACATTATACAAACTATGGCTTAAAGGAACCTGTATCTTCTCCATGTATTTTTTATAATCGTTATGTCAAAATTATTGACCTTAACATGACTAGATTGTATTATAAAAACTTCATAATGTTTTTATTGTAAACATATTAAATTTTTACACATCTTTTCTTTGTTATTTATACTTAATGTTATTGTATTTTAACTTTGTAAATTTAGTCTATGAAAGATTATGTTCTTGTTAGACGTAAATAAATAAATAAATTTAAAAAAAAAGAATAAAAAAATTTCTAAATATAGTCGGGAATAGCTTTGCCCCTCTTTATTTATACAAATTAACTGAACAGTTTTTTATAAAATTCAAAAATATTTAAACTTCTTGTTCAGATGAGTTGTTCTAAAAAAATATTATTTTGCTAAAAAAAACATGATGACAACGGCTTATTGGCATACGAGTTTGAGATACGATATGTAATAAAATTTTACTTGGAAGAATTAATGATGACAAAGTATTTTACAGTTTTATGGGAAGCAAATTGATATTTGAAACATATTCTGACATTTTAAATTAGACGAGTTTGAACGTTGACAATGTATTTTATAGTTTTATGGGAAGCAAATTGATATTTGAGACATATTCTGATATTTTACATGTTATATCGAGTAGACGCCGTGCTTTCTCAGAGGTAGCCGAGAGAAGAGCGAATATCCGGAGAGTTAAAATAAAATATATAAAGTTCGTTTGGATTTATATATATAGTATTTTTATTATTATTTGTTTATTAACCAAGGAAAACCTGATGTCACTATGCAAGGCTACGACTTTTAACTCTGACTTTATCAATATATGTTCTTCCTTTTATATGATTCTTAAAGTCCAATTAAAATCTTCATCCCCACCACGCATATCCAACTTCTTATGGGAATAGTGCAGTTCAACACTATTTCCCAAAAACTCTTATCATAATTTTACCATTTCGTAAAATAGCCATTCTTGCATCGCCCTCAATAAAGTGCAACGTACCGTCGTCTTTAAACGATCATGATATTGGTCAAGTGCTCTAGATGCAGAACATTGTACTTTCAAACTGACGCAATCATATCTTCGATATTCATTTCTGTATGCAGTGCTGCCTGCCCTTGACATTGGATTTCAATTATGTGTATCCGCCGTCAAAGAGTGAATTCCTAGTCATAATTTATATTATCACTGCATACAGAGTGAAAGCGCGGGGACGTAATATGCTTAAGAAATGTATGCATTATATAAAACGAATGCGAGAAATGTATACATTTCTGTATACAAAACGAATGCATGGGAATTCTCTTTGGAAATGATAAGCAGATGATGTGAGTGGTCAGAAGTGGCGTTAGTTCATGATGTCGTGGGAAAGAGTATCGTATTGGAGATATAAGATAGCATGTAGTGTGATCACTACATTCCACCCCCCTTAGAAAAAGGAAATTATATACATATACATAGGTTTTTATCTTATTCTAGTTAAAATATGTGTTGGACTAAAGGCCACTAAAACTTTCAAATTGAATTTAATTCGTAACATTCATTATTTGTTTTTTTTTCTTCTTCTATGTGTTGCAATAATATTTAGGTTTCATAGAGGAATAGTAATACATGTGCTTTTATCTTATTTTAGTTAACCTACGTATTGCAAAATATATACATATATTTATATTTTTTTTCTGCACTGAACATTAATTCTTATGTCTAGTGTACTTTAATAATTTAATTATTTTAGAATTCATAAATTTCGGTTGATAAATATAAATGTTTTTCTTTTGTTGTTTTTTTTTTTTTTTTTTTTTTTTTTCTAAAAAAATTTCTTTAAATCTACATGTTTATTAAATTGTACAATATAAGTTGGGTGTATGAACATTATTGTTTTATTTATTTCCCTAACGCATGATATTCTTTCGCCAAGATAATTTTTTTTTCTTATTAAAAACCGGCGGTTAAGACCAATTTCGGTTCTAAAGACGGAAGCTGTTCAGTCTCAGTTTGGGTTACAGGATTTTCTTTTGACTTGGGAATTTCGATATTTTTAGGAACATTATTCTTTCCTTTCAGGCGTTTAATTATGTGACGTACGCAAAATGCAAGAAGTAAAATTAGTATAGCATAAGTTATAGTATAGTGATGGACGTCATGGGAGGTTATTGTGGAAAGTGGCATTTTTTCTTCCGATTTTATTTGGTTTATTTGTTTGTTAGTTTAAGTCCATCTCGACTAGAAAACTTTACATAGGCGATTTGATTATTTGTACTGAATGCCAGAAGTAAAACGTGCTTTAAGTATGACGATATATTTATGGGTAGTATGTATGAACTGTGCGAGATTGTATCTATCTCGTTATATGCATGAATGATCAAATTTTTGGATTTGATTGCCTAAAGTTTCAATGATAGCTGTGTCATGAAGGGTGTATGTTGTTAACTCATCCTTGCAAATCTCATCAATTTCATAACTTTTTGTAGAAGAGAATAACCACTTGTTGTGAGTAGATAATATCGGCAATAGCTTCGGCACGCTTATTTGCCTCTCTAGTGATTTGTAACCGCTTAATCGTTAACCGAGCAGCTCAAATAATTTAAACGAAAAAGTTTACGAAATTATACAAAAGAACAAGGGAAGCGAGAGAATATGCGTAGGTATATATGTATATAAAAAAAAATTATTAAAACACTAAATAAAAAATGTATGTATAGAGAAATTACTATAACACTAAATACCTTATTTATTAAAAATTTTCTCCCTCGTCTTATGTTTCTGCTGTTGTTGTTGTTGCTGCTTTGTTGCTGTTTTTGTTGCTCCTGTGGTTATTATTACTTCTGCAGTAGTTACCAGCCAAGCTTCACGCTCTATAGTTGTTAACCTGGTCTTTTATCACTGCCCAATGTTGGCCAAATACATTCGCTCTAAAGCTGGAAAGGACTTATGGTTTTGGGACTTCTAAAATTGCACTTTTTCACTTTTTTACTTTTTTACTTTTTTCTCCCCAGTACGCATCAGAAGAAAGGTCTTCTGTATTGGCAAATAAATTAATTCTGGTAGGAGACCACTTATAGGATCCCACCGCTGCCACCAAATGTTATATCGAGTAGACGCCGTGCTTTCTCGGTGGTAGCCGAGAGAAGAGCGAATATCCGGAGAGTTAAAATAAAAAATATAAAGTTCGTTTGGATTTATATATTTATTATTTTTATTATTATTTGTTTATTAACCAAGGAAAGCCTGCTGTCGCTATGCAAGGCTACGACTTTCAATGGTTGACGGTATCTTAACTCTGACTCTATCAATATATGTTCTTCCTTTTATATGATTCTTAAAGTCCAATTCAAATCTTCATCCCCACCACGCATATCCAACTTCTTATGGGAATAGTGCAGTTCAACACTATTCCCTAAAAACTCTTATCATCATTATACCATTTCGTAAAATAGCCATTCTTGCATCGCCCTCAATATAGTGCAACGCACCGTCGTCTTCCATCGATCATGATATTGGTCAAGTGCTCTAGATACAGAACATTGTACTTTCAAACTGACGCAATCATATCTTCGATATTCATTTCTGTATGCAGTGCTGCCTGCCCTTGACATTGGATTTCAATTATGTGTATCCGCCGTCAAAGAGTGAATTCCTAGTCATAATTTATATTATCACTGCATACAGAGTGAAAGCGCAGGGACGTAATATGCTTAAGAAATGTATGCATTATATAAAACGAATGCGAGAAATGTATACATTTCTGTATACAAAACGAATGCATGGGAATTCTCTTTGGAAATGATAAGCAGATGATGTGAGTGGTCAGAAGTGGCGTTAGTTCATGATGTCGTGGGAAAGAGTATCGTATTGGAGATATAAGATAGCATGTAGTGTGATCACTACATTCCACCCCCCTTAGAAAAAGGAAATTATATACATATACATAGGTTTTTATCTTATTCTAGTTAAAATATGTGTTGGACTAAAGGCCACTAAAACTTTCAAATTGAATTTAATTCGTAACATTCATTATTTGTTTTTTTTTCTTCTTCTATGTGTTGCAATAATATTTAGGTTTCATAGAGGAATAGTAATACATGTGCTTTTATCTTATTTTAGTTAACCTACGTATTGCAAAATATATACATATATTTATATTTTTTTTCTGCACTGAACATTAATTCTTATGTCTAGTGTACTTTAATAATTTAATTATTTTAGAATTCATAAATTTCGGTTGATAAATATAAATGTTTTTCTTTTGTTGTTTTTTTTTGTTTTTTGTTTTTTTTCTAAAAAAATTTCTTTAAATCTACATGTTTATTAAATTGTACAATATAAGTTGGGTGTATGAACATTATTGTTTTATTTATTTCCCTAACGCATGATATTCTTTCGCCAAGATAATTTTTTTTTCTTATTAAAAACCGGCGGTTAAGACCAATTTCGGTTCTAAAGACGGAAGCTGTTCAGTCTCAGTTTGGGTTACAGGATTTTCTTTTGACTTGGGAATTTCGATATTTTTAGGAACATTATTCTTTCCTTTCAGGCGTTTAATTATGTGACGTACGCAAAATGCAAGAAGTAAAATTAGTATAGCATAAGTTATAGTATAGTGATGGACGTCATGGGAGGTTATTGTGGAAAGTGGCATTTTTTCTTCCGATTTTATTTGGTTTATTTGTTTGTTAGTTTAAGTCCATCTCGACTAGAAAACTTTACATAGGCGATTTGATTATTTGTACTGAATGCCAGAAGTGAAACGTGCTTTAAGTATGACGATATATTTATGGGTAGTATGTATGAACTGTGCGAGATTGTATCTATCTCGTTATATGCATGAATGATCAAATTTTTGGATTTGATTGCCTAAAGTTTCAATGATAGCTGTGTCATGAAGGGTGTATGTTGTTAACTCATCCTTGCAAATCTCATCAATTTCATAACTTTTTGTAGAAGAGAATAACCACTTGTTGTGAGTAGATAATTGTAACCAAATGGTTGAAAGGTTTGCTTCTTTTATTTCGCATGATGATGGTAGAGATTTTGATTTACGGAGCAATTCTACATCGCAAGTAGCAATTTCTGACTTAGAGTTAAAGAGAGGATGTATCATTGGACATACAAATGTTTTTGCCTGATGTTTACAGTTCGCCAAATCATGAGAGCTTAGACAACTATAGTATTCCTTGTTTTAATCTATTAGTAAGTAATCGGTTGTAGGCTGTATAAATACAAAATGACTATTTTAGTTTTTTTGGAGAGGGATAACCTTATAGATATGAAAGTTTTCTAGCAGTGGGAGTGGTATTTTAAATTCGTAAATAACCTTTTGTTGACGTATAGTCGCACTTATTGAACTAACTTTGTAAAGGGTTACAATGTCATCTGTGACCAATGTCGAAATTTTTGTTCCACTAGGTATGTCCTGTTTTATTTTGGATGGTGTTGACTTGAGTTGATTATTTCATCTATTGTGTTTTGGTATCGCATTAGTATTAGCGTAATTAAGGTTGTTAAGGATTCAATTTCAGAGAATAGTAGTTGCTCCCGCGTTGTTTATTTGGTTCGCGAGTTGTCTAATTTATTCGATCTTTGAGCTAATAGTTTGTATTTGATTTTCCATAGCTAATTCTGAACTATTGCAGACATTAGATGTAGTTTCTAAAAGTATAGTTTGCTTTTTTACCAGCGTCAGCAAATGTTTTTCGTAAGCTTCTAATTTTTTGATTTGTCTGTCATAATAATCCGCATCCTCTTGACTAAGAGTCCCAAATAAAGTTTTGCTTAGCATTCCTAACGCGTTTAATAATGCTCGTTTTTCCCGTTTGCTCCCGTTTCCCGCAATAAGACTGTGTTTACGTATCAACCCCAATAGAAGGTGATTCAGCCCGCTAGCCGCGTTATTACATAAAATATCACAACTCATTTTGTCCTGTAGTTGCTCGCATAGTTGGTTTACTTTTGCAACGTAGAGCTGTGCGCTGTTTAAAGCTTCTGTAAATTTCCCCATGTCGTAGTAGGCTATTAATTTCCATTCATTGGAGTATAGTTCAGCTTTTCCCCATTGTTCAAAGTAGATAACAGGGTTGTCCCTGATGGGAGTTATCTGAATGTTGCCTAGGGTCATTTTGACTAGCCTTAGCCATAGTAAAAATCCTATCCATCCCATTTTCTGAAAAAAAGTTGAATGATTTATAACTTACATATTTTATTTTGATTACGTATAGTTAATATTAATCATCTGTTTCTGAATTAAACCAAGGGTAAAATATAACTCGCTTGTTTGGCTGGTTAGGCCGTGTCCATTCTTGTAGAACGTCTATTGAAGGGTATTCTCTTCGGCGCCTTACAACGTAAGCCGGGCAGAGGCTTAGGCTAAAATCTTCCTCTTCGATTCCCAAGCTAAAACGAAGCTTCTTCGCACAAAGCATCCCACTTGAAATCTACGTTCTTTTTAATAAATTGTTTAGAGGTTTGGCTAAAAAAGCAAACTGGGGCATGAATCGACGATAATACCCTACAAACCCTAAAAATGCTTTAATGTCTTTAATTTTCTTTAGCCTTGGAAAGGTTTTTACTACCTCAGGACATTCCGCAGCTTCCTGTTATGCTCTTCCAGAGTAGGTCCATAAACGACAATATCATCCACAAATATGAAACACTCTATACCAATGAGTCCCATCAGAACATTATTCATGTTTCGTTGAAAAGTAGCGGGTGAGTTCTTCATACCCATAGGCATTCGGTTGTATTGCCAGTGACCCATGGGAGTGCTAAATGCTGTCTTTTCTCGGTCTTCTTCATGAACCAAAATTTGATGGAAACCATTCGCTAGATCTAAGGTACTAAAATATTTGGATTTTCCCAATTGGTCTAAGATGTCTGTAATGTTTGGGAGTGGGAATGCGTCGCCAACAGTTGCATTGTTTAGACGCCGGTAGTCTACAACTACTCGCCATTTTGTATTACCCCGGGCATCAGGCTTCTTCGGAACAAGCAAGAGGAGAATTCCATGGACTGTAACTGGGTCTGATAATGTCGTTATCCAGCATTTCGTTTACCTGTTTATTAATTTCTGTTCTACTTGTTTCCGGCAGTCTAAACGGTTTTACATATAAAGGAGGTTTACCTATTTCTGTAATAATTCGATGCGTGGCTGCATTAGTGCTCGTAAGCTTATCTCCAGGTAAATAAAATAAATCATTAAATTCACGACACATCTGAATTATAGTATACCTCTCTTCTTCATTACAATGTTTCATCTACAAGTTGTTCCAATTTGTCGAACCTTTTGTACACTGGATCGTTTTCTGGATCAGTCGAAAGAAAATCAAATTCGGTTAAATTATCCCATTCAAAATTTATATTTTGTACATCAATCTGTACAGGGCCTTCGTTAATGTTGACTTTTGCATTATTATTGCTTGGCTGAGCTATGGAAGAGGCCAAGAAGACCCAGGAGAAACCTGTTTCTTCCGAATGACAACGTCATTCGCACATGTGAAAGCAACTTCAGCAAATAAAGTACTACGTGCAGGGATTTCAACAAAACTCCATTTAGATTCCGTTGTGGTTTTCTTTACCGGTTCTATTATAATATGCTCTGGCTAAGGAAGAATGATATCCCCAGATTTTATATTTAAAGAAGGTTTAGAAGAAATGTTTATGATTGAATCATTTTGTTGAGTAAATCTGTTCTGTTCCTTTATTTCGTTGCTGTTTGCTTTAGTCTTTCCCTCGTTTGTGTTCTTACAAAACTTTTTTTTCTTAAATTGTTTTATATTTTTACTATTGTTTTGCTTAGGTTTACTTTCTACCAAGTCTTTCTCAAAATTATTATTGTGCTTGGGTTTATTGTTTACTAAGTCTTTCTTCTGAAGTTTATGTTTGTTTTCATTTAAATGAACAGCAAGATTATCAGAAGGAGGATCTGCACTAGTCGAACGAAGTTCGCATGTCAATTCATCACGGCTACGGCTTTTCGCCCCGTTTATAGAACTGCATGTATCTTCTCTATGCTTATCCCCACTTTCTGTAGGCAATGGTTCCATATCTGCTTCATTTATATACATAGGAATTTCTATTGTTTTTTCTTTGTAATTCATTGTGCATTTAAATTTATCCAAAAAATCGTTTCCTACTATACCGTCATATGGGAGATTTAACTGATCGGTAAGTAAATGGAAAACATGTCTTAAAATCATAGCGTGATCAGGTGTTATAAATTCTATTTGTCCGTATACCACACCGTGGGTTTTTAACGAGTCCCCGGCTATGGTAGTTATGGTGTACGGACCATCCCCTTTATCCAGACTTCCTGGTGGGGTATTTTTTAATAAACTTATATCGGCTCCCGTATCAATCAAAAAATGGTGTATTTTTTATCCGAAGGACTAAATTTGACGCGTATTGTTGGCTGACTGAATTCAGGACAAAACGATACAAAAAATTTCAAATCTAGTGGTTATTATTTTGTATTTGAGAGAGTTCGGGCTGCCCTTTGTTCCTGCTATGACGGGTTGTGGCGGAGCGACCTGTGTCTCTAAACAGATTTCGCACCTTTGATGGGTTTAGAGGAAAACCTTGCTGTGGCTCATTTCTGAAAACCCGTAACCTGCAATGGCTTTCAGTGTGGGTTTGTTTTCCACAATAGTTGCAGGTGAGGAATTGTACTTCCTTCTTTATGGGTGGCCTATTTGGGAAGTTAGGGAATGGCATGTTTCGGTAACAGGTCTCTCTTGAGTGACCTGGCTTACCACAAGTTTGGCAATAAAATCTATTTTGCTGAGGAGGAAATTTCCCTTGATTCGTAGTTCGAGGATGGTGGTCTATGCGCGCGGCATGACCTTCAGCATGGGCAATTGCTCCCTTAAGATCACTTCCCCCATGAGTCTCAGCTATGAGCCTAAGTTGGTCGTTCTTCAAACCAAGCGCCAACTTCTTATTTTCTTCTACTACGAACGCCCAGACCGTCTCATCTTCTGTTGTGGCAAAAGTAGCGGAATTTACATCGTTGAGAGCTAAACAAACTCGCTCACCAAACTCTGTGACCGTTTCTTTGAAACGCAGTTTGGTTGTTATCAACTTGTTATTGGCAGAAGATCGGGTCTGGACTACTTTAAATTCGGACTCTAGCTTGTCCTTAAGGGATTTCGAAGTTGCAAGCGCATTAAATTGGGTCAGTTCAAAAGCGGGACCCTGTAACCTAGTTTTTACAAATCGTAAAAACGTTGGTTGTTCAGCCTCTTTAACAGAGCTAAACAGAATCTCGCCACATGATATGAAATTCGCCAGTTCTTGTGGGTTTCCGTCAAAGACGGGAATGATACTAAAAATATCTGAAATTCTAACCTCCATGACAGGTGTCTTGGTTTTTTGTTTTTTTTTTCTTTAGGATTACAATCTGTTTATCGTCGTTAAGAAGTGGGAACGGCAAAACCTTAAATAGATCGGCAATAGCTTCGGCACGCTTATTTGCCTCTCTAGTGATTTGTAACCGCTTAATCGTTAACCGAGCAGCTCAAATAATTTAAACGAAAAACTTTACGAAATTATACAAAAGAACAAGGGAAGCGAGAGAATATGCGTAGGTATATATGTATATAAAAAAAAATTATTAAAACACTAAATAAAAAATGTATGTATAGAGAAATTACTATAACACTAAATACCTTATTTATTAAAAATTTTCTCCCTCGTCTTATGTTTCTGCTGTTGTTGTTGTTGCTGCTTTGTTGCTGTTTTTGTTGCTCCTGTGGTTATTATTACTTCTGCAGTTGTTACCAGCCAAGCTTCACGCTCTATAGTTGTTAACCTGGTCTTTTATCACTGCCCAATGTTGGCCAAATACATTCGCTCTAAAGCTGGAAAGGACTTATGGTTTTGGGACTTCTAAAATTGCACTTTTTCACTTTTTTACTTTTTTACTTTTTTCTCCCCAGTACGCATCAGAAGAAAGGTCTTCTGTATTGGCAAATAAATTAATTCTGGTAGGAGACCACTTATAGGATCATACCGCTGCCACCAAATGTTATATCGAGTAGACGCCGTGCTTTCTCGGTGGTAGCCGAGAGAAGAGCGAATATCCGGAGAGTTAAAATAAAAAATATAAAGTTCGTTTGGATTTATATATTTATTATTTTTATTATTATTTGTTTATTAACCAAGGAAAGCCTGCTGTCGCTATGCAAGGCTACGACTTTCAATGGTTGACGGTATCTTAACTCTGACTCTATCAATATATGTTCTTCCTTTTATATGATTCTTAAAGTCCAATTCAAATCTTCATCCCCACCACGCATATCCAACTTCTTATGGGAATAGTGCAGTTCAACACTATTCCCTAAAAACTCTTATCATCATTATACCATTTCGTAAAATAGCCATTCTTGCATCGCCCTCAATATAGTGCAACGCACCGTCGTCTTCCATCGATCATGATATTGGTCAAGTGCTCTAGATACAGAACATTGTACTTTCAAACTGACGCAATCATATCTTCGATATTCATTTCTGTATGCAGTGCTGCCTGCCCTTGACATTGGATTTCAATTATGTGTATCCGCCGTCAAAGAGTGAATTCCTAGTCATAATTTATATTATCACTGCATACAGAGTGAAAGCGCGGGGACGTTATATGCTTGAGAAATGTATGCATTATATAAAACGAATGCGAGAAATGTATACATTTCTGTATACAAAACGAATGCATGGGAATTCTCTTTGGAAATGATAAGCAGATGATGTGAGTGGTCAGAAGTGGCGTTAGTTCATGATGTCGTGGGAAAGAGTATCGTATTGGAGATATAAGATAGCATGTTGTGCGATCACTACATCCCACCCCCCTTAGAAAAAGGAAATTATATACATATACATAGGTTTTTATCTTATTCTAGTTAAAATATGTGTTGGACTAAAGGTCACTAAAACTTTCAAATTGAATTTAATTCGTAACATTCATTATTTGTTTTTTTTCTTCTTCTATGTGTTGCAAACATATTTAGGTTTTATAGAGGAATAGTAATACATGTGCTTTTTTCTTATTTTAGTTAACCTACGTATATTTATATTTTTTTTCTGCACTGAACATTAATTCTTATGTCTAGTGTACTTTAATAATTTAATTATTTTAGAATTCATAAATTTCGGTTGATAAATATAAATGTTTTTCTTTTGTTGTTGTTTTTTTTTTTTTTTTTTTCTAAAAAATTTTCTTTAAATCTACATGTTTATTAAATTGTACAATATAAGTTGGGTGTATGAACATTATTGTTTTATTTATTTCCCTATCGCATGGTATTCTCTCACCAAGATAAAATTTTTTTTTCTTATTAAAAACCGGCGGTTAAGACCAATTTCGGTTCTAAAGACGGAAGCTGTTCAGTCTCAGATTGGGTTACAGGATTTTCTTTTGACTTGGGAATTTCGATATTTTTAGGAACATTATTCTTTCCTTTCAGGCGTTTAATTATGTGACGTACGCAAAATGCAAGAAGTAAAATTAGTATAGCATAAGTTATAGTATAGTGATGGACGTCATGGGAGGTTATTGTGGAAAGTGGCATTTTTTCTTCCGATTTTATTTGGTTTATTTGTTTGTTAGTTTAAGTCCATCTCGACTAGAAAACTTTACATAGGCGATTTGATTATTTGTACTGAATGCCAGAAGTGAAACGTGCTTTAAGTATGACGATATATTTATGGGTAGTATGTATGAACTGTGCGAGATTGTATCTATCTCGTTATATGCATGAATGATCAAATTTTTGGATTTGATTGCCTAAAGTTTCAATGATAGCTGTGTCATGAAGGGTGTATGTTGTTAACTCATCCTTGCAAATCTCATCAATTTCATAACTTTTTGTAGAAGAGAATAACCACTTGTTGTGAGTAGATAATTGTAACCAAATGGTTGAAAGGTTTGCTTCTTTTATTTCGCATGATGATGGTAGAGATTTTGATTTACGGAGCAATTCTACATCGCAAGTAGCAATTTCTGACTTAGAGTTAAAGAGAGGATGTATCATTGGACATACAAATGTTTTTGCCTGATGTTTACAGTTCGCCAAATCATGAGAGCTTAGACAACTATAGTATTCCTTGTTTTAATCTATTAGTAAGTAATCGGTTGTAGGCTGTATAAATACAAAATGACTATTTTAATTTTTTGGGAGAGGGATAACCTTATAGATATGAAAGTTTTCTAGCAGTGGGAGTGGTATTTTAAATTCATAAATAACCTTTTGTTGACGTATAGTCGCACTTATTGAACTAACTTTGTAAAGGGTTACAATGTCATCTGTGACCAATGTCGAAATTTTTGTTCCACTAGGTATGTCCTGTTTTATTTTGGATAGTGTTGACTTGAGTTGAAGAGAATAACAATAGTCGGGTGAGGCTTGCGTTGCTTACTAAAACGATTATTTCATCTATTGTGTTTTGGTATCGCATTAGTATTAGCGTAATTAAGGTTGTTAAGGATTCAATTTCAGAAAATAGTAGTTGCTCCCGCGTTGTTTATTTGGTTCGCGAGTTATCTAATTTATTCGATCTTTGAGCTAATAGTTTGTATTTGATTTTCCATAGCTAATTCTGAACTATTGCAGACATTAGATGTAGTTTCTAAAAGTATAGTTTGCTTTTTTACCAGCGTCAGCAAATGTTTTTCGTAAGCTTCTAATTTTTTGATTTGTCTGTCATAATAATCCGCATCCTCTTGACTAAGAGTCCCAAATAAAGTTTTGCTTAGCATTCCTAACGCGTTTAATAATGCTCGTTTTTCCCGTTTGCTCCCGTTTCCCGCAATAAGACTGTGTTTACGTATCAACCACAATAGAAGGTGATTCAGCCCGCTAGCCGCGTTATTACATAAAATATCACAACTCATTCATGCAGTTGCTCGCATAGTTGGTTTACTTTTGCAACGTAGAGCTGTGCGCTGTTTAAAGCTTCTGTAAATTTCCCCATATCGTAGTAGGCTATTAATTTCCATTCATTGGAGTATAGTTCAGCTTTTCCCCATTGTTCAAAGTAGATAACAGGGTTTTCCCTGATGGGAGTTATCTGAATGTTGCCTAGGGTCATTTTCACTAGCCTTAGCCATAGTAAAAATCCTATCCATCCCATTTTCTGAAAAAAAGTTGAATGATTTATAACTTACATATTTTATTTTGATTACGTATAGTTAATATTAATCATCTGTTTCTGGATTAAACCCAGGGTAAAATATAACTCGCGTGTTTGGCTGGTTAGGCCG
The DNA here is from genome assembly GCA_963971375.1 of Platycheirus rosarum. Taxonomy (NCBI): domain Eukaryota; kingdom Metazoa; phylum Arthropoda; class Insecta; order Diptera; family Syrphidae; genus Platycheirus; species Platycheirus rosarum. Next base: position 140,658,729 of record OZ020507.1, on the reverse strand, counting down.
TGTTCATTCTTGTAGAACGTCTATTGAAGGGTATTCTCTTCGGCGCCTTACAACGTAAGCCGGGCAGAGGCTTAGGCTAAAATCTTCCTCTTCGATTCCCAAGCTAACTACGTCCCCGAATTCGACCTTTGTAGCTTCCCGGTAGCCTATTCTTGTGCCGTTGACGTAAGTGCCGTTGGAATATTCGCAATCTTTGATCGTGAACCTGCCTTCACTTTGATCAACTTCTATTATCGGGTGAATAATTGAAATGAACTCGGAGGGTATGGTTATTCTATTCGGATAGCCATTTCCAACTTTCGTGACTCCTTTCCGTAGAGGAATTTCTACGTTGGACAGCATGTTATACATTAACCAATATGAATTTGGTACGTTATCAATGGACTTCACTCTGGGGTTAAGGAAAACGAAAGAAAAAAGAGAGGGAATGTATTAGTATACCAGGTGTGGTCTGTGGTTTAGGTGTGTTATATTTTTTTTTTATTTATTCAACAAATAATTTTAAGTTATTGTTGTGTATTATCTTTAGTTTGTTTCCTATTTTGATTTCGGTATTTTCATCAGAAATTATTTTGGATACCTCGTGTGGACCTTCCCATAACGAGGACAGTTTATTTGTTCGGGTATGGTTTTTTATGAATACCTTGTCACCAACATTAAAAGTCTTACTAATTGCACCTTTATCGTAGTACGCTTTAGATTTTCCTTTCTTATCCTGCAATATATCCTTGACAGCTTGGTAACCATACTGTAGACGGGCTTTCAATTCATTAGCGTAATTGTCGTAATTGTATGAAGTTTGAGGACTTCTGCTAATGGAATTGGGTATCCATGGAGGAAAACCATAGAGTAATTCAAATGGGCTATACTTAGTAATACTATGAGGTGTAGTGTTGTAGACAAACATTGAATATGGTAACCAGTTGTCCCATGAAAGTTGGTCATTGTTTACATAATGCCTTAGATACTCGGCAAGTGTCTTGTGGCTACGTTCCAAAGCTCCATTTGTTTGGGGGTGATACGGAGTAGTCTGTATCTTTTTGATTTTTAAAAGCTTACATATGTCCTTAAAAAGATTGCTCAAAAAGTTGTTACCTTGATCAGTAAGTACGGAATAGGGAAATCCGAAACGACATATGATTTTCTCCGTAAAACTACGGGATCCAGTCGAGGCTTCTGTGTTTGGTAAAAAGAGAGCTTCCGTGAACTTGGTTAAGTCGTCCTGGAAGGTAAGAATATATTTATTTCCTTCATAACTGGTTGGGAGTGGGCAAACAATATCCAAAGCTATTCGCTCAAAAGGACTTGTACTTGTTGTAGTGATTTTCATTGGCATTCGTGGATTTTGTCTTAGTTTGTTTCTTTGACAAGAAATGCATTTTTGAATGAACGCCTTTGCATCTTTTATTAGAGTGGGCCAATAATACCTAGTTTTGAGACGCTTAATAGTACGGGAGATACCTTGGTGTCCTCCTAAAGGGGAATTATGGTAGTCAAGCAATATTTTATCAATCTCTTCGAGATGGATTCGACTGTCGGAGTACAGAAAAATCTTGATTTTTGTTTTTGAAATATTTCCTTTATGGCAAGTTTAAGATAACTAAACGTTGGTCCTTTTAGGGGAATGGAGACGTCAACCTGCTGTACTTTTTGTTCAATGCAGTGGTCACGGATTTCAATTAGAATTTTTTTAAGGCTGGTTTGTCCTCCATGTTTAAAGGTCAAGTGGTAATTATGTATGTAATAGATTGAGCTGCATTGCCATCGCGCAAGTCTAGAGGTAGATCTTTGAGATTCAACAACCATTGAAGTGGCCTATGATCGGTAAGAATAGTGAATTTTCTACCATAAACATACGGACGAAATTGCTTAACGGCGAATATTACTGCCAATAATTCCTTTTCCGCCGTGGTGTATCTAGTCTCTGCTATATTCAAAGTACAACTAACGTAATAAATAGGCTTATCGTGGCCTATTTTTCCTTGTGACAACACAGCTCCTATTGCGAAAGCGCTTGCATCAGTGGTTATTAGAAATGGCTTTTCGAAGTTCGGATATATTAATATCGGTGAAGTAATTAATTTCTGTTTAAGTGAAACGAAGCTTCTTCGCACAAAGCATCCCACTTAAAATCTACGTTCTTTTTAATAAATTGTTTAGAGGTTTGGCTAAAAAAGCAAACTGGAGAATGAATCGACGATAATACCTACAACCCTAAAAATGCTTTAATGTCTTTAATTTTCTTTAGCCTTGGAAAGGTTTTTACTACCTCAGGACATTCCGCAGCTTCCTGTTATGCTCTTCCAGAGTAGGTCCATAAACGACAATATCATCCACAAATATGAAACACTCTATACCAATGAGTCCCATCAGAACATTATTCATGTTTCGTTGAAAAGTAGCGGGTGAGTTCTTCATACCCATAGGCATTCGGTTGTATTGCCAGTGACCCATGGGAGTGCTAAATGCTGTCTTTTCTCGGTCTTCTTCATGAACCAAAATTTAATGGAAACCATTCGCCAGATCTAAGGTACTAAAATATTTGGATTTTCCCAATTGGTCTAAGATGTCTGTAATGTTTGGGAGTGGGAATGCGTCGCCAACAGTTGCATTGTTTAGACGCCGGTAGTCTACAACTACTCGCCATTTTGTATTACCCCGGGCATCAGGCTTCTTCGGAACAAGCAAGAGGAGAATTCCATGGACTGTAACTGGGTCTGATAATGTCGTTATCCAGCATTTCGTTTACCTGTTTATTAATTTCTGTTCTACTTGTTTCCGGCAGTCTAAACGGTTTTACATATAAAGGAGGTTTACCTATTTCTGTAATAATTCAATGCGTGGCTGCATTAGTGCTCGTAAGCTTATCTCCAGGTAAATAAAATAAATCATTAAATTCACGACACATCTGAATTATAGTATACCTCTTTTCTTCATTACAATGTTTCATCTACAAGTTGTTCCAATTTGTCTAACCTTTTGTACACTGGATCGTTTTCTGGATCAGTCGAAAGAAAATCAAATTCGGTTAAATTATCCCATTCAAAATTTATATTTTGTACATCAATCTGTACAGGGCCTTCGTTAATGTTGACTTTTGCATTATTATTGCTTGGCTGAGCTATGGAAGAGGCCAAGAAAACCCAGGAGAAACCTGTTTCTTCCGAATGACAACGTCATTCGCACATGTGCAAGCAACTTCAGCAAATAAAGTACTACGTGCAGGGATTTCAACAAAACTCCATTTAGATTCCGTTGTGGTTTTCTTTACCGGTTCTATTATAATATGCTCTGGCTAAGGAAGAATGATATCCCCAGATTTTATATTTAAAGAAGGTTAAGAAGAAATATTTATGATTGAATCATTTTGTTGAGTAAATCTGTTCTGTTCTTTATTTCGTTGCTGTTTGCTTTAGTCTTTCCTTCGTTTGTGTTCTTACAAAACTTTTTTTTCTTAAATTGTTTTATATTTTTATTATTTTTTTACTTAGGTTTACTTTCTACCAAGTCTTTCTCAAAATTATTTTTGTGCTTGGGTTTATTGTTTACTAAGTCTTTCTTCTGAAGTTTATGTTTGTTTTCATTTAAATGAAAAGCAAGATTATCAGAAGGAGGATCTGCACTAATCGAACGAAGTTCGCATGTCAATTCATCACGGCTACGGCTTTTCGCCCCGTTTATAGAACTGCATGTATCTTCTCTATGCTTATCCCCACTTTCTGTAGGCAATGGTTCCATATCTGCTTCATTTCTATACATAGGAATTTCTATTGTTTTTTCTTTGTAATTCATTGTGCATTTAAATTTATCCAAAAAATCGTTTCCTACTATACCGTCATATGGGAGATTTAACTGATCGGTAAGTAAATGGAAAACATGTCTTAAAATCATAGCGTGATCAGGTGTTATAAATTCTATTTGTCCGTATACCACACCGTGGGTTTTTAACGAGTCCCCGGCTATGGTAGTTATGGTGTACGGACCATCCCCTTTATCCAGACTTCCTGGTGGGGTATTTTTTAATAAACTTATATCGGCTCCCGTATCAATCAAAAAATGGTGTATTTTTTATCCGAAGGACTAAATTTGACGCGTATTGTTGGCTGACTGAATTCAGGACAAAACGAAAAAAAATATTTCAAATCTAGTGGTTATTATTTTGTATTTGAGAGAGTTCGGGCTGCCCTTTGTTCCTGCTATGACGGGTTGTGGCGGAGCGACCTGTGTCTCTAAACAGATTTCGCACCCTTGATGGGTTTAGAGGAAAACCTTGCTGTGGCTCATTTTTGAAAAACCGTAACCTGCAATGGCTTTCAGTGTGGGTTTGTTTTCCACAATAGTTGCAGGTGAGGAATTGTACTTCCTTCTTTATGGGTGGCCTATTTGGGAAGTTAGGGAATGGCATGTTTCGGTAACAGGTCTCTCTTGAGTGACCTGGCTTACCACAAGTTTGGCAATAAAATCTATTTTGCTGAGGAGGAAATTTCCCTTGATTCGTAGTTTGAGGATGGTGGTCTATGCGCGCGGCATGACCTTCAGCATGGGCAATTGCTCCCTTAAGATCACTTCCCCCATGAGTCTCAGCTATGAGCCTAAGTTGGTCGTTCTTCAAACCAAGCGCCAACTTCTTATTTTCTTTTACTACGAACGCCCAGACCGTCTCATCTTCTGTTGTGGCAAAAGTAGCGGAATTTACATCGTTGAGAGCTAAACAAACTTGCTCACCAAACTCTGTGACCGTTTCTTTGAAACGCAGTTTGGTTGTTATCAACTTGTTATTGGCAGAAGATCGGGTCTGGACTACTTTAAATTCGGACTCTAGCTTCTCCTTAAGGGATTTCGAAGTTGCAAGCGCATTAAATTGGGTCAGTTCAAAAGCGGGACCCTGTAACCTAGTTTTTACAAATCGTAAAAACGTTGGTTGTTCAGCCTCTTTAACAGAGCTAAACAGAATCTCGCCACATGATATGAAATTCGCCAGTTCTTGTGGGTTTCCGTCAAAGACGGGAATGATACTAAAAATATCTGAAATTCTAACCTCCATGACAGGTGTCTTGTTTTTTTGTTTTTTTTTCTTTAGGATTACAATCTGTTTATCGTCGTTAAGAAGTGGGAACGGCAAAACCTTAAATAGATCGGCAATAGCTTCGGCACGCTTATTTGCCTCTCTAGTGATTTGTAACCGCTTAATCGTTAACCGAGCAGCTCAAATAATATAAACGAAAAAGTTTACGAAATTTTACAAAAGAACAAGGGAAGCGAGAGAATATGCGTAGGTATATATGTATATAAAAAAAAATTATTAAAACACTAAATAAAAAATGTATGTATAGAGAAATTACTATAACACTAAATACCTTATTTATTAAAAATTTTCTCCCTCGTCTTATGTTTCTGCTGTTGTTGTTGTTGCTGCTTTGTTGCTGTTTTTGTTGCTCCTGTGGTTATTATTACTTCTGCAGTAGTTACCAGCCAAGCTTCACGCTCTATAGTTGTTAACCTGGTCTTTTATCACTGCCCAATGTTGGCCAAATACATTCGCTCTAAAGCTGGAAAGGACTTATGGTTTTGGGACTTCTAAAATTGCAATTTTTCACTTTTTTACTTTTTTACTTTTTTCTCCCCAGTACGCATCAGAAGAAAGGTCTTCTGTATTGGCAAATAAATTAATTCTGGTAGGAGACCACTTATAGGATCCCACCGCTGCCACCAAATGTTATATCGAGTAGACGCCGTGCTTTCTCGGTGGTAGCCGAGAGAAGAGCGAATATCCGGAGAGTTAAAATAAAAAATATAAAGTTCGTTTGGATTTATATATTTATTATTTTTATTATTATTTGTTTATTAACCAAGGAAAGCCTGCTGTCGCTATGCAAGGCTACGACTTTCAATGGTTGACGGTATCTTAACTCTGACTCTATCAATATATGTTCTTCCTTTTATATGATTCTTAAAGTCCAATTCAAATCTTCATCCCCACCACGCATATCCAACTTCTTATGGGAATAGTGCAGTTCAACACTATTCCCTAAAAACTCTTATCATCATTATACCATTTCGTAAAATAGCCATTCTTGCATCGCCCTCAATATAGTGCAACGCACCGTCGTCTTCCATCGATCATGATATTGGTCAAGTGCTCTAGATACAGAACATTGTACTTTCAAACTGACGCAATCATATCTTCGATATTCATTTCTGTATGCAGTGCTGCCTGCCCTTGACATTGGATTTCAATTATGTGTATCCGCCGTCAAAGAGTGAATTCCTAGTCATAATTTATATTATCACTGCATACAGAGTGAAAGCGCGGGGACGTAATATGCTTAAGAAATGTATGCATTATATAAAACGAATGCGAGAAATGTATACATTTCTGTATACAAAACGAATGCATGGGAATTCTCTTTGGAAATGATAAGCAGATGATGTGAGTGGTCAGAAGTGGCGTTAGTTCATGATGTCGTGGGAAAGAGTATCGTATTGGAGATATAAGATAGCATGTAGTGTGATCACTACATTCCACCCCCCTTAGAAAAAGGAAATTATATACATATACATAGGTTTTTATCTGATTCTAGTTAAAATATGTGTTGGACTAAAGGCCACTAAAACTTTCAAATTGAATTTAATTCGTAACATTCATTATTTGTTTTTTTTTCTTCTTCTATGTGTTGCAATAATATTTAGGTTTCATAGAGGAATAGTAATACATGTGCTTTTATCTTATTTTAGTTAACCTACGTATTGCAAAATATATACATATATTTATATTTTTTTTCTGCACTGAACATTAATTCTTATGTCTAGTGTACTTTAATAATTTAATTATTTTAGAATTCATAAATTTCGGTTGATAAATATAAATGTTTTTCTTTTGTTGTTTTTTTTTGTTTTTTTTTTTTTTTTTCTAAAAAAATTTCTTTAAATCTACATGTTTATTAAATTGTACAATATAAGTTGGGTGTATGAACATTATTGTTTTATTTATTTCCCTAACGCATGATATTCTTTCGCCAAGATAATTTTTTTTTCTTATTAAAAACCGGCGGTTAAGACCAATTTCGGTTCTAAAGACGGAAGCTGTTCAGTCTCAGTTTGGGTTACAGGATTTTCTTTTGACTTGGGAATTTCGATATTTTTAGGAACATTATTCTTTCCTTTCAGGCGTTTAATTATGTGACGTACGCAAAATGCAAGAAGTAAAATTAGTATAGCATAAGTTATAGTATAGTGATGGACGTCATGGGAGGTTATTGTGGAAAGTGGCATTTTTTCTTCCGATTTTATTTGGTTTATTTGTTTGTTAGTTTAAGTCCATCTCGACTAGAAAACTTTACATAGGCGATTTGATTATTTGTACTGAATGCCAGAAGTGAAACGTGCTTTAAGTATGACGATATATTTATGGGTAGTATGTATGAACTGTGCGAGATTGTATCTATCTCGTTATATGCATGAATGATCAAATTTTTGGATTTGATTGCCTAAAGTTTCAATGATAGCTGTGTCATGAAGGGTGTATGTTGTTAACTCATCCTTGCAAATCTCATCAATTTCATAACTTTTTGTAGAAGAGAATAACCACTTGTTGTGAGTAGATAATATCGGCAATAGCTTCGGCACGCTTATTTGCCTCTCTAGTGATTTGTAACCGCTTAATCGTTAACCGAGCAGCTCAAATAATTTAAACGAAAAAGTTTACGAAATTATACAAAAGAACAAGGGAAGCGAGAGAATATGCGTAGGTATATATGTATATAAAAAAAAATTATTAAAACACTAAATAAAAAATGTATGTATAGAGAAATTACTATAACACTAAATACCTTATTTATTAAAAATTTTCTCCCTCGTCTTATGTTTCTGCTGTTGTTGTTGTTGCTGCTTTGTTGCTGTTTTTGTTGCTCCTGTGGTTATTATTACTTCTGCAGTAGTTACCAGCCAAGCTTCACGCTCTATAGTTGTTAACCTGGTCTTTTATCACTGCCCAATGTTGGCCAAATACATTCGCTCTAAAGCTGGAAAGGACTTATGGTTTTGGGACTTCTAAAATTGCACTTTTTCACTTTTTTACTTTTTTACTTTTTTCTCCCCAGTACGCATCAGAAGAAAGGTCTTCTGTATTGGCAAATAAATTAATTCTGGTAGGAGACCACTTATAGGATCCCACCGCTGCCACCAAATGTTATATCGAGTAGACGCCGTGCTTTCTCGGTGGTAGCCGAGAGAAGAGCGAATATCCGGAGAGTTAAAATAAAAAATATAAAGTTCGTTTGGATTTATATATTTATTATTTTTATTATTATTTGTTTATTAACCAAGGAAAGCCTGCTGTCGCTATGCAAGGCTACGACTTTCAATGGTTGACGGTATCTTAACTCTGACTCTATCAATATATGTTCTTCCTTTTATATGATTCTTAAAGTCCAATTCAAATCTTCATCCCCACCACGCATATCCAACTTCTTATGGGAATAGTGCAGTTCAACACTATTCCCTAAAAACTCTTATCATCATTATACCATTTCGTAAAATAGCCATTCTTGCATCGCCCTCAATATAGTGCAACGCACCGTCGTCTTCCATCGATCATGATATTGGTCAAGTGCTCTAGATACAGAACATTGTACTTTCAAACTGACGCAATCATATCTTCGATATTCATTTCTGTATGCAGTGCTGCCTGCCCTTGACATTGGATTTCAATTATGTGTATCCGCCGTCAAAGAGTGAATTCCTAGTCATAATTTATATTATCACTGCATACAGAGTGAAAGCGCGGGGACGTAATATGCTTAAGAAATGTATGCATTATATAAAACGAATGCGAGAAATGTATACATTTCTGTATACAAAACGAATGCATGGGAATTCTCTTTGGAAATGATAAGCAGATGATGTGAGTGGTCAGAAGTGGCGTTAGTTCATGATGTCGTGGGAAAGAGTATCGTATTGGAGATATAAGATAGCATGTAGTGTGATCACTACATTCCACCCCTCTTAGAAAAAGGAAATTATATACATATACATAGGTTTTTATCTTATTCTAGTTAAAATATGTGTTGGACTAAAGGCCACTAAAACTTTCAAATTGAATTTAATTCGTAACATTCATTATTTGTTTTTTTTTCTTCTTCTATGTGTTGCAATAATATTTAGGTTTCATAGAGGAATAGTAATACATGTGCTTTTATCTTATTTTAGTTAACCTACGTATTGCAAAATATATACATATATTTATATTTTTTTTCTGCACTGAACATTAATTCTTATGTCTAGTGTACTTTAATAATTTAATTATTTTAGAATTCATAAATTTCGGTTGATAAATATAAATGTTTTTCTTTTGTTGTTTTTTTTTGTTTTTTTTTTTTTCTAAAAAAATTTCTTTAAATCTACATGTTTATTAAATTGTACAATATAAGTTGGGTGCATGAACATTATTGTTTTATTTATTTCCCTAACGCATGATATTCTTTCGCCAAGATAATTTTTTTTTCTTATTAAAAACCGGCGGTTAAGACCAATTTCGGTTCTAAAGACGGAAGCTGTTCAGTCTCAGTTTGGGTTACAGGATTTTCTTTTGACTTGGGAATTTCGATATTTTTAGGAACATTATTCTTTCCTTTCAGGCGTTTAATTATGTGACGTACGCAAAATGCAAGAAGTAAAATTAGTATAGCATAAGTTATAGTATAGTGATGGACGTCATGGGAGGTTATTGTGGAAAGTGGCATTTTTTCTTCCGATTTTATTTGGTTTATTTGTTTGTTAGTTTAAGTCCATCTCGACTAGAAAACTTTACATAGGCGATTTGATTATTTGTACTGAATGCCAGAAGTGAAACGTGCTTTAAGTATGACGATATATTTATGGGTAGTATGTATGAACTGTGCGAGATTGTATCTATCTCGTTATATGCATGAATGATCAAATTTTTGGATTTGATTGCCTAAAGTTTCAATGATAGCTGTGTCATGAAGGGTGTATGTTGTTAACTCATCCTTGCAAATCTCATCAATTTCATAACTTTTTGTAGAAGAGAATAACCACTTGTTGTGAGTAGATAATTGTAACCAAATGGTTGAAAGGTTTGCTTCTTTTATTTCGCATGATGATGGTAGAGATTTTGATTAACGGAGCAATTCTACATCGCAAGTAGCATTTTCTGACTTAGAGTTAAAGAGAGGATGTATCATTGGACATACAAATGTTTTTGCCTGATGTTTACAGTTCGCCAAATCATGAGAGCTTAGACAACTATAGTATTCCTTGTTTTAATCTATTAGTAAGTAATCGGTTGTAGGCTGTATAAATACAAAATGACTATTTTAATTTTTTTGGAGAGGGATAACCTTATAGATATGAAAGTTTTCTAGCAGTGGGAGTGGTATTTTAAATTCGTAAATAACCTTTTGTTGACGTATAGTCGCACTTATTGAACTAACTTTGTAAAGGGTTACAATGTCATCTGTGACCAATGTCGAAATTTTTGTTCCACTAGGTATGTCCTGTTTTATTTTGGATAGTGTTGACTTGAGTTGAAGAGAATAACAATAGTCGGGTGAGGCTTGCGTTGCTTACTAAAACGATTATTTCATCTATTGTGTTTTGGTATCGCATAAGTATTAGCGTAATTAAGGTTGTTAAGGATTCAATTTCAGAGAATAGTAGTTGCTCCCGCGTTGTTTATTTGGTTCGCGAGTTGTCTAATTTTTTCGATCTTTGAGCTAATAGTTTGTATTTGATTTTCCAAAGCTAACTCTGAACTATTGCAGACATTAGATGTAGTTTCTAAAAGTATAGTTTGCTTTTTTACCAGCGTCAGCAAATGTTTTTCGTAAGCTTCTAATTTTTTGATTTGTCTGTCATAATAATCCGCATCCGCTTGACTAAGAGTCCCACATAAAATTTTGCTTAGCATTCCTAACGCGTTTAATAATGCTCGTTTTTCCCGGTTGCTCCCGTTTCCCGCAATAAGACTGTGTTTACGTATCACCCCCAATAGAAGGTGGTTCAGCTCGCTAGCCGCGTTATTACATAAAATATTACAACTCATTTTGTCCTGTAGTTGCTCGCATAGTTGGTTTACTTTTGCAACGTAGAGCTGTGCGCTGTTTAAAGCTTCTGTAAATTTCCCCATGTCGTAGTAGCTTCCCGGTGGCTTATTCTTGTGCCGTTGATGTAGGTGCCTTTAGAATATTCGCAATCTTTGATCGTGAACCTGCCGTCACTTTGATCAACTTCTATTATCGCGTGAATAATTGAAACGAACTCGGAGGGTATGGTTATTCTATTCGGATAGCCATTTCCAACCTTCGTGACTCTTTTCCGTAGAGGAATTTCTACGTTGGACACCATGTTATACATTAAATAATATGAATTTTGTACGTTATCAATGGACTTCACTCTGGGGTTAAGGAAAACAAAAGAAAAAAGAGAGGGAAACGTATTAGTATACCGGGTGTGGTCTGTGGTTTAGGTGTGTTATATTTTTTTTTCTATTTATTCAACAAATAATTTTAAGTTATTGTTGTGTATTATCTTTAGTTTGTTTCCTATTTTGATTTCGGTATTTTCATCAGAAATTATTTTGGATACCTCGTGTGGACCTTCCCATAACAAGGACAGTTTATTTTTTCGGGTATGGTTTTTTATGAATACCTTGTCACCAACATTAAAAGTCTTACTAATTCCACCTTTATCGTAGTACGCTTTAGATTTTCCTTTCTTATCCTGCAATATATCCTTGACAGCTTGGTAACCATGCTGTAGACGGGCTTTCAATTCATTAGCGTAATTGTCGTAATTGTATGAAGTTTGAGGACTTGTGCTAATGGAATTGGGTATCCGTGGAGGAAAACCATAGAGTAATTCAAATGGGCTATACCTAGTAATACTATGAGGTGTAGTGTTGTAGACAAACATTGAATATGGTAACCAGTTGTCCCATGAAAGTTGGTCATTGTTTACAAAATGCCTTTGATACTCGGCAAGTGTCTTGTGGCTACGTTCCAAAGCTCCATTTGTTTGGGGGTGATACGGAGTAGTCTGTATCTTTTTGATTTTTAAAAGCTTACATATGTCCTTAAAAAGATTGCTCAAAAAGTTGTTACCTTGATCAGTAAGTACGGAATAGGGAAATCCGAAACGACATATGATTTTCTCCGTAAAACTACGGGATCCCGTCGAGGCTTCTGTGTTTGGTAAAAAGAGAGCTTCCGTGAACTTGGTTAAGTCGTCCTGGAAGGTAAGAATATATTTATTTCCTTCATAACTGGTTGGGAGTGGGCAAACAATATCCAAAGCTATTCGCTCAAAAGGACTTGTACTTGTTGTAGTGATTTTCATTGGCATTCGTGGATTTTGTCTTAGTTTGTTTCTTTGACAAGATTTGCATTTTCGAATGAACGCCTTTGTATCTTTTATTAGAGTGGGCCAATAATACCTAGTTTTGAGATGCTTAATAGTACGGGAGATACCTTGGTGTCCTCCTAAAGGGGAATTATGGTAGTCAAGCAATATTTTATCAATCTCTTGGATCTTCGAGATGGATTCGACTGTCGGAGTACAGAAAAATCTTGATTTTTGTTTTTGAAAATATTTCCTTTATGGCAAATAAAAATCTGAATAGGTGAATATTTGTCAGCAAAAGTAATTGGTTTGCAAATTTTAATAATATTATTATCAAAAGGTGGAGGTTTCAAGTTTTCGTCTTCTAGTATTAATATTTTTTGTTTTGCTTCTAGTAGTGACTAATACTTTACTTTCATGTCCTGTAACTTGTATGCTTTCAGGGATTCGACTGAGTGCGTCAGCATTGGCGTTAAATTTGCCTGGCTTGTATATGATTTCATATTCATATTCTTCTAACGAAATACGCCATCGCGCAAGTCTAGAGGTAGGATCTTTGAGATTCAACAACCATTGAAATGGCCTATGATCGGTGAGAATAGTGAATTTTCTACCATAAACATAAGGACGAAATTGCTCAACGGCGAATATTATTGCTAATAATTCCTTTTCCGTTGTGGTGTATCTCGACTCTGCTATATTCAAAGTACGACTAACGTAATAAATAGGCTTATCGTGGCCTTTTTTCCTTGTTACAACACAGCTCCTATTGCGAAATCGCTTGCATCAGTGGTTATTAGAAATGGCTCTTCGAAGTTCGGATATATTAATATCGGTGAAGTAATTAATTTCTGTTTTGGTGAAACGAAGCTTCTTCGCACAAAGCATCCCACTTGAAATCTACGTTCTTTTTAATAAATGGTTTAGAGGTTTGGCTAAAACAGCAAACTGGGGAATGAATCGACGATAATACCCTACAAACCCTAAAAATGCTTTAATGTCTTTAATTTTCTTTAGGCTTGGATAGGTTTTTACTACCTCTATTTTATCAGAGTTTGCTTGATTCCCTCATCGCTGATTACGAGTCCCAAGTACATTAGTAGCTTAATAAAATGGCATTTGTCTAGCTGAAGTTTTAATTTATTTATTATTTTAATCGCTAGATCTAAGGTACTAAAATATTTGGATTTTCCCAATCGGTCTAAGATGTGTGTAATGTTTGGTAGTGGGAATGCGTCGCCAACAGTTACATCGTTCAGACGCCGGTAGTCTACAACTACTCGCCATTTTGTATTACCCCGGGCATCAGGCTTCTTCGGAACAAATAAGAGAGGAGAATTCCATGGACTGTTACTGGGTCTGATAATGTCGTTATCCAGCATTTCGTTTACCTGTTTATTAATTTCTGTTCTACTTGTTTCCGGCAGTCTAAACGGTTTTACATATAAAGGAGGTTTACCTATTTCTGTAATAATTCGATGCGTGGCTGCATTAGTGCTCGTAAGCTTATCTCCAGGTAAATAAAATAAATCATTAAATTCACGACACATCTGAATTATAGTATACCTCTCTTCTTCATTACAATGTTTCATCTACAAGTTGTTCCAATTTGTCTAACCTTTTGTAAACTGGATCTATTTCTGGATCAGTCGAAAGAAAATCAAATTCGGTTAATTTATCAAAATATCAAAATCAATTATTAATTCAAAATTTATATTTTGTACATCAATCTGTACAGGGCCTTCGTTAATGTTGAGGAGCAAGACTTTTGCATTATTATTGCTTGGCAGAGCTTTGGAAGAGGACAAGAAGACCCAGGAGAAACCTGTTTCTTCCGAATGACAACGTCATTCGCACATGTGCAAGCAATTTCAGCGAATAAATTACTACGTGCAGGGATTTCAACAAAACTCCGTTTAGATTCCATAGTGGTTTTCTTTACCGGTTCTATTATAATATGCTTTGGCTAAAGAAGAATGATATCCCCAGATTTTATATTTAAAGAAGGTTAAGAAGAAATATTTATGATTGAATCATTTTGTTGAGTAAATCTGTTCTGTTCTTTATTTCGTTGCTGTTTGCTTTAGTCTTTCCTTCGTTTGTGTTCTTACAAAACTTTTTTTTCTTAAATTGTTTTATATTTTTATTATTTTTTTACTTAGGTTTACTTTCTACCAAGTCTTTCTCAAAATTATTTTTGTGCTTGGGTTTATTGTTTACTAAGTCTTTCTTCTGAAGTTTATGTTTGTTTTCATTTAAATGAAAAGCAAGATTATCAGAAGGAAGATCTGCAATAGTCGAACGAAGTTCGCATGCCAATTCATCACGGCTACGGCTTTTCGCCCCGTTTATAGAACGCATGCATGTTTCTTCTATATGCTTATCCCCACTTTCTGTAGGCAATGGTTCCATATCTGCTTCATTTATATACATAGGAATTTCTATTGTTTTTTCTTTGTAATTCATTGTGCATTTAAATTTATCCAAATCGTTTCCTACTATACCGTCATATGGGAGATTTATCTGATCGGTAAGTAAATGGAAAGGATGTCTTAAAATCATAGCGTGATCAGGTGTTATAAATTCTATTTGTCCGTATACCACACCGAGAGTTTTTAACGAGTCCCCGGCTATGGAAGTTATGGTGTACGGACCATCCCCTTTATCCAGACTTCCTGGTTGGGTATTTTTTAATAAACTTATATCGGCTCCCGTATCAATCAAAAAAGTGGTGTATTTTTTATTCGAAGGACTAAATTTGACGCGTATTGTTGGCTGACTGAATTCAGGACAAAACGATACAAAAAATTCAAATCTAGTGCTCGGTCTGATGCACCTAGGCGCTGGTCAATATTCAGGTGGGGTTGCCTTAAGTCTCCTACGGTTGCTATTCGGATCGTTTCCCGATTCTTGTTCCTGGAAATTGGAGTATCGGACATTTTGGGTATTATTTTGTATTTGAGAGAGTTCGGGCTGCCCTTTGTTCCTGCTATGACGCGTTGTGGCGGAGCGACCTGTGTCTCTAAACGGATTTCGCACCCTTGATGTGTTTAGAGGAAAACCTTGCTGTGGCTCATTTCTGAATAACCGTAACCTGCAATGGCTTTCAGTGTGGTTTTGTTTCCACAAAAGTTGCAGGTGAGGAATTGTACTTCCTTCTTTATGGGTGGCCTATTTGGAAAGTTAGGGAATGGCATGTTTCGGTAACAGGTCTCCCTTGAGTGACCTGGCTTACCACAAGTTTGGCAATACAATCTATTTTGCTGAGGAGGAAATTTCCCTTCATTCGTAGTTTGAGGATGGTGGTCTATGCACGCGGAAGGACCTTCAGCATGGTCAATTGCTCCCTTAATATCACTTCCCCCATGAGTCTCAGCTATGAGCCTAAGTTGGTCGTTCTTCAAACCATCTTCAAATATCTGAAGCGCCAACTTCTTATTTTCTTCTGTTGTGGCAAAAGTAGCGGAATTTAGATCGTTGAGAGCTAAACAAACTCGCTCACCAAACTCTGTGACCGTTTCTTTGAAACGCTGTTTGGTTGTTATTAACTTGTTATTGGCAGAAGATCGGGTCTGGACTACCTTAAATTCGGACTCTAGCTTGTCCTTAAGGGATTTCGAAGTTGAAAGCGCATTAAATTGGGTCAGTTCAAAAGCGGGACCCTGTAACCTAGTTTTTACAATTCGTAAAAACGTTGGTTGTTCAGCCTCTTTAACAGAGCTAAACAGAATCTCGCCACATGATATGAACTTCGCCAGTTCTTGTGGGTTTCCGTCAAAGATGGGAATGATACTAAAAATATCTAAAATTCTAACCTCCATGACAGGTGTTTTGTTTTTTTTTTGTTTTTTTCTTTAGGATTACAATCTGTTTATCCTCGTTAAGAGGTGGGAAAGGCAAAACCTTAAATAGATCGGCAATAGCTTCGGCACGCTTATTTGCCTCTCAATTGATTTGTAACCGCTTAATCGTAAACCGAGCAGCTCAAATAATATAAACGAAAAAGTATACGACATTATACAAAAGAACAAGGGAAGCGAGAGAATATGCGTAGGTATATATGTATATAAAAAAATTTATTATAACACTAAATAAAAAATGTATGTATAGAGAAATTTCTATAACACTAAATACCTTAGTTATTAAAAATTTTCTCCCTCGTCTTATGTTTCTGCTGTTGATGTTGTTGCTGCTTTGTTGCTGTTTTTGTTGCTCCTGTGGTTGTTGCAGTCGTTGCCAGGCAAGCTTCACGCTCTATAGTTGTTAACCTGGTCTTTTATCACTGCCCAATGTTGGCCAAATACCTTCGCTATAAGGCTGGCAAGAACTTATGGTTTTGGGACTTCTAAAATTGCACCTTTTCACTTTTTTACTTTTTTCTCCCCAGTACGCATCAGAAGAAAGGTCTTCTGTATTGGCAAATAAATTAATTCTGGTAGGAGACCACTTATAGGATCCCACCGCTGCCACTAAATGATATATCGAGTAGACGCCGTGCTTTCTCGGAGGTAGCCGAGAGAAGAGCGAATACCCGGAGAGTTAAAATAAAACATATAAAGTTCGTTTGGATTTATATATTTAGTATTTTTATTTTTATTTGTTTATTAACCAAGGAAAGCCTGCTGTTGCTATGCAAGGCTACGACTTTCAATGGTGGACGGTATCTTAACTCTGACTCTATCAATATATGTTCTTCCTTTTATATGATTCTTAAAGTCCAATTCAAATCTTCATCCCCACCACGCATATTCAACTTCTTATGGGAATAGTGCAGTTCAACACTATTCCGTAAAAACTCTTATCATCATTTTACCATTTCGTAAAATAGCCATTCTTGCATCGCCTTCAATATAGTGCAACGTACCGTCGTCTTCCATCGATCATGATATTGGTCAAGAGTATCGTATTGGAGATATAAGATAGCATGTAGTGTGATCACTACATACATTACATTAGTTTGAATATATGGCATTATAAAGTTTACTTGAAAGAATTAGTTAAAAATATACAAATTGATAAATGAATTGATATATGAGATAATTTATGTTTGGTCGAATGCAGCAATTTTCTACACGGCTATTTTTCGTTAAAGCGGAATATACATCCAATGCCACACTGCATGAGTGGCACTTGCATTGAAAAAATTAACATCTGTTATTATCGGTATGTGCATTACAGACCACCTTCTGTGAAATGACCACATATTCGACTTTACCAAGAATGGTGCCAGGTGTAACTGGGTAAGTTGAGAAAGACGAATAAAAAGAATTTCAAGAGAAACTCTCTGAATGTATTTATAAGTAATGTATAAAAGAGGTAGGTTAAAAAAAAATTACAGCGACGAAGAAATAATACCTTCCAACTTGACGACAAGAAAGAAATGAAAAAAATCGAAATGGGTTGGAAATGAAACTGTTGTGCTTAAGCAGAAAACTCAGTTTTCGTGATGAGTATTTTTCTTATTCTTCCTCACCCCCTTGGCCTAGAAATGACCGACACAATGTGGAAACAACACATCTGGAGAGGCACTAAGGAAGCACGTATGTATGAATATAGGTAGTTTATATAAGTTAACGACAATGATGCTGAAAGGCAAAATAAGTTTCCCACAAAATAAGTGTGCTGACAATGCGTCTGGGACATCCAACACCAAGCTGCATTCCATCACATAGCGAGTGAGTATTTGTGGGAACGAGTCGTCAAAAAAGATGCATGTTTAATTGGTGCCCAACGTGGGGCCTAGCGAAAGTTAAAAAGTGCCTGTCAAGAAACCAAAAAAAAGGACCTCAAGTAGCTCCTACGGTTTTAAGTGTAGTGCTAAACATAAAGGATCTAAAGAAGCTCCTTCGCCTTGCGAATAAGTGAAGTGCAAACTCGTAAAAGGACCTCAAGTAGCTCCAACGCGTCGTTTTTTTTCAAAATAGTACTACAGCACTTAAGCTGGGCCAACCCAACAACCCAACATCAGACTAACATCAGTGGATACCAGTCGACAACGAGGGAGTGCGAGGAAAGGGTACCCCAGTAGACATCGAAAAGGACACTGCCCGCCAGCGTTGAACAACATGCTCTTAGCAATAGTGTGAGAAAACATTAATTATTTTATTTTATTTAGCGATAAAAACCATACATTTAAATTAAAACAAACTAGATCTTAATAAAATTAGAAGTCATTCAAAGTGACAGTCATTATTTTTTGTAAAAAAAAAATTATAATTACTAAGCAAATAACTACTACTGAAAGTTTATAAGAAAATAAATTAAATATTTAAAAAAGTTAGAAGTCATTCAAAGTGACAGTCATTATTTTTATAATTCTTAAGCAAATAACTACTGCTGAAAATTTATAAGAAAAAAAACACATTAAATTTAAACAAGTCATTCGCTAGCTAATTCCTTTTCTATTGAACTCGCTCTATTTAATTGAACAAAAATGCCTCCATCGAGAAACGTTGCACCTGACGCCGAAGTCATAATTAATGAAGATGACGATAACGCAAGTGGAACAACTACGAAGGGCACTAATCGCTTTACTTTCTACCAAGTCTTTCTCAAAATTATTTTTGTGCTTGGGTTTATTGTTTACTAAGTCTTTCTTCTGAAGTTTATGTTTGTTTTCATTTAAATGAACAGCAAGATTATCAGAAGGAGGATCTGCACTAGTCGAACGAAGTTCGCATGTCAATTCATCACGGCTACGGCTTTTCGCCCCGTTTATAGAACTGCATGTATCTTCTCTATGCTTATCCCCACTTTCTGTAGGCAATGGTTCCATATCTGCTTCATTTATATACATAGGAATTTCTATTGTTTTTTATTTGTAATTCATTGTGCATTTAAATTTATCCAAATCGTTTCCTACTATACCGTCATATGGGAGATTTATCTAATCGGTAAGTAAATGGAAAGGATGTCTTAAAATCATAGCGTGATCAGGTGTTATAAATTCTATTTGTCCGTATACCACACCGAGAGTTTTTAACGAGTCCCCGGCTATGGAAGTTATGGTGTACGGACCATCCCCTTTATCCAGACTTCCTGGTTGGGTATTTTTAAATAAACTTATATCGGCTCCCGTATCAATCAAAAACACTAAATAAAAAATTTATGTATAGAGAAATTACTATAACACTAAATACCTTAGTTATTAAAAATTTTCTCCCTCGTCTTATGTTTCTGCTGTTGATGTTGTTGCTGCTTTGTTGCTGTTTTTGTTGCTCCTGTGGTTGTTGCAGTCGTTGCCAGGCAAGCTTCACGCTCTATAGTTGTTAACCTGGTCTTTTATCACTGCCCAATGTTGGCCAAATACCTTCGCTATAAGGCTGGCAAGAACTTATGGTTTTGGGACTTCTAAAATTGCACTTTTTCACTTTTTTACTTTTTTACTTTTTTCTCCCCAGTACGCATCAGAAGAAAGGTCTTCTGTATTGGCAAATAAATTAATTCTGGTAGGAGACCACTTATAGGATCCCACCGCTGCCACTAAATGTTATATCGAGTAGACGCCGTGCTTTCTCGGAGGTAGCCGAGAGAAGAGCGAATATCCGGAGAGTTAAAATAAAAAAATATAAAGTTCGTTTGGATTTATATATTTAGTATTTTTATTTTTATTTGTTTATTAACCAAGGAAAGCCTGCTGTTGCTATGCAAGGCTACGACTTTCAATAGTTGACGGTATCTTAACTCTGACTCTATCAATATATGTTCTTCCTTTTATATGATTCTTAAAGTCCAATTCAAATCTTCATCCCCACCACGCATATTCAACTTCTTATGGGAATAGTGCAGTTCAACACTATTCCGTAAAAACTCTTATCATCATTTTACCATTTCGTAAAATAACCATTCTTGCATCGCCTTCAATATAGTGCAACGTACCGTGGTCTTCCATCGATCATGATATTGGTCAAGAGTATCGTATTGGAGATATAAGATAGCATGTAGTGTGATCACTACATACATTACATTAGTTTGAATATATGGCATTATAAAGTTTACTTGAAAGAATTAGTTAAAAATATACAAATTGATAAATGAATTGATATATGAGATAATTTATGTTTGGTCGAATGCAGCAATTTTCTACACGGCTATTTTTCGTTAAAGCGGAATATACATCCAATGCCACACTGCATGAGTGGCACTTGCATTGAAAAAATTAACATCTGTTATTATCGGTATGTGCATTACAGACCACCTTCTGTGAAATGACCACATATTCGACTTTACCAAGAATGGTGCCAGGTGTAACTGGGTAAGTTGAGAAAGACGAATAAAAAGAATTTCAAGAGAAACTCTCTGAATGTATTTATAAGTAATGTATAAAAGAGGTAGGTTAAAAAAAAATTACAGCGACGAAGAAATAATACCTTCCAACTTGACGACAAGAAAGAAATGAAAAAAATCGAAATGGGTTGGAAATGAAACTGTTGTGCTTAAGCAGAAAACTCAGTTTTCGTGATGAGTATTTTTCTTATTCTTCCTCACCCCCTTGGCCTAGAAATGACCGACACAATGTGGAAACAACACATCTGGACAGGCACTAAGGAAGCACGACGTATGTATGAATATAGGTAGTTTATATAAGTTAACGACAATGATGCTGAAAGGCAAAATAAGTTTCCCACAAAATAAGTGTGCTGACAATGCGTCTGGGACATCCAACACCAAGCTGCATTCCATCACATAGCGAGTGAGTATTTGTGGGAACGAGTCGTCAAAAAAGATGCTTGGGGTTGCACAAAATAGGTATTTAAGTGTTTTAGCTTTAAGAAAAATAGTTCAGTCTTTTACCTAGGCAGAATCGCTGCCCATTTGCTTTTAAGCTCTTAATAACTAAAAAATAAAAAAAAAATTAAAAAAAACATTTTGTTTTTAAAAATAGTTTAATTGGTGCCCAACGTGGGGCCTAGCGAAAGTTAAAAAGTGCCTGTCAAGAAACCAAAAAAAAGGACCTCAAGTAGCTCCTACGGTTTTAAGTGTAGTGCTAAACATAAAGGATCTAAAGAAGCTCCTTCGCCTTGCGAATAAGTGAAGTGCAAACTCGTAAAAGGACCTCAAGTAGCTCCAACGCGTCGTTTTTTTCAAAATAGTACTACAGCACTTAAGCTGGGCCAACCCAACAACCCAACATCAGACTAACATCAGTGGATACCAGTCGACAACGAGGGAGTGCGAGGAAAGGGTACCCCAGTAGACATCGAAAAGGACACTGCCCGCCAGCGTTGAACAACATGCTCTTAGCAATAGTGTGAGAAAACATTAATTATTTTATTTTATTTAGCGATAAAAACCATACATTTAAATTAAAACAAACTAGATCTTAATAAAATTAGAAGTCATTCAAAGTGACAGTCATTATTTTTTGTAAAAAAAAAAACTATAATTACTAAGCAAATAACTACTACTGAAAGTTTATAAGAAAATAAATTAAATATTTAAAAAAGTTAGAAGTCATTCAAAGTGACAGTCATTATTTTTATAATTCTTAAGCAAATAACTACTGCTGAAAATTTATAAGAAAAAAAACACATTAAATTTAAACAAGTCATTCGCTAGCTAATTCCTTTTCTATTGAACTCGCTCTATTTAATCGAACAAAAATGCCTCCATCGAGAAACGTTGCACCTGACGCCGAAGTCATAATTAATGAAGATGACGATAACGCAAGTGGAACAACTACGAAGGGCACTAATCGCGTTACGACAATAGAAACCACTCCCGAATTAGATACCCCTATCACATCCATAGTTAGTAGAGTCCTTGAAACACAGGGAATAGCTTTCTTAGGAAGTACTTACAACCTTAGAAAAACCAATGGTAGCAATAATAATAGCGAAACAGTTCAATCAAATAGCTTAGGGATTAGGCAGGACTTATTAGACACAGACAGAATTCCCGATATAGTTAAATGTCTAAGAATATTTGCATGAGATCCAAATGAATTCAGTTCATGGAAAAAGAGTGTGCAAAGAATACTTGAAATTTATGATAATATAAAATACACTCCTAAGTATAATGCCGTACTTGGCGTTATTCGCAACAAAATTATCGGCAACGCCGATATTGCCTTAGAGGGACTCTATATCACAATGCTTGGTAATGTTGACAAGCGAGATATAAACACTACTTTTTACTTTTAAGAGATTTTTATTTTAACTTTTTCTTATATCTACTTAAATGCTAGACAAAAATCTTAAAACTAGCTAAAAATATCATCTTAAGTAACTTACTGGCCCTATGCGGGCGCTCTAAATTAATCTCTAACTTAATTTTAATTGCCTTTCGGCCTAAAAATAACTTAAATTTATCTTATCTATATCGGGTTTTATTTTTTCCCAGAAAATTAAAAAAAAAAAACTGGTTTATTTTTATCTATTTAACTTTATCTTAAACTACTTAAAAACGAACTTAAAATAAACTAAAGATAAACTTAAAATTACTTAAAATAAACCTAAAATACTTAAAATTACTTAAAATTAGAACAGCCACAGCAAGCTTTTTTTTTTGATTTTTGTTCTTTAATATTTTTTTTTTTTTTTTTTTTTTTTTTTTTTTGGTGCCGCCGCAACTGCCCTACCTAACTTAAAGCTACAATAGATATATGGAGTCGGCCATAGGCGCTATTTCGTCTTTGCCGACTGAAAATTATCGGTTTTTAGTTAAGCCACCAATATTGGTGGGCCTGATCTAGGGCTTCCTTCCGATCCCGGTCGGGCCCGGCCCTACTGAAACGGAGGCACTCTGCTTCGCTCCCAGCGACTATGTCTCGGTCGTAGAGGAGCCGCCTATCGACTGTTCTGCGGCCGACGTGGTAGATCAACGGAATCGCCGATCTATCCTGAATCAGCCCTCGACTATCAAGGTATAGGAAAGCCTCGGGCGGGATAAAACCACTTAAACGTGTGCTTTCAAAATATTCATCTTAGGGGTAGTAAGCCCCGAAGATTTGTCCATTAGTTGAGGTCATCGCCCTTGCAATGTGTCCGCGAATGAGCTTAATTAAAAAGTTATCTATCCTGTTCATATTGGCCCCGTTGTATAGGACCTCGTTGGAATAATAGTGTTTGTACTCCGACTCTGGTGTTCTATAAAGACCGAGACAAGTGCGAAGGCACTGTCTCTCGAACACCCGAATCTTTTCCATTAGAGATGGTGCAACGTTGAACCACACAGGGCATCCATAGGCAATCATCGGCCTGATTAGGGCCATGTAGGAAATCACTTCCACCCTGCTATCAAGGCGGCTTCTATAAAACAGCCGTCTTGTCAGAGCAAAAGCTCCCCTAGCCCTGGTCAGAGCAGCCTCTACATGTCGATTGAAATATAGATACTGATCCAACCAGATGCCAAGGTACTTTACTACACTTTTACTCGCCAGTGGATGTCCATGTGGCCCAGCGATCACTAGCTTGCGCCAGTTCTTTCTCGTATCCCTAGAGGCCCCAGACAAAGGGGTTCTAAACAGGATAGTTTCACATTTCTGGAAGTTGATTTTGAGCTTCCAATCATTACAATATTGTTGAATTTAATCGAAATCACGTTGCAAGAGAATTCTGATGACTTCAACTTTTGGACCTGTTCTGTACGCAACTAAATCATCGGCATACGCAATTGCATGAGGTAGACTCCCAATGAGATCGCTGGTGTAAATACTAAAGAGAATCGGCGAGTTCACCGCTCCCTGTTGCAGACCGTTTTTAATATCAAACGTTGTGGTAGATGTTACATTGCCACTCTTGACAACAAACTTTCTACCATTAAGCATGTCATAAAGCATATATAGCAGTGGTTTACTTATGTCCCATCTGGTTAGCTTCAGATATAGACCCTCTAACCATACGGTGTCGAAAGCCTTCTCCAAATCAACGAGACAGGCACCCGTGCATTGATTCTTAGCATTGTTTCATTGGACAGCAGATACTAGCTTTGACGCGGCATGAATTGTGTCATGTACCGCCTTAAAGCCGAACTGGGTGTCTGGAATTATATTTTTGTCCTCGGCCCACTTGGACAGAGCTCTATTGATAACTTTTTCGAATACCTTGCTGATACTCGGAAGAAGACTTATCGACCGGAGATTTGCCGGATTGGAATTGTCCTTTCCCTTTTTGGGGAGAGGATGTACTACAGCTGTCTTCCAACTCACTGGATAATATGCATTATTCAGCGCGTTGTTGAACAGTGTTGTGTATATGTTAATTGCATCCTCAGGGAGATGTCGCAGTACAACATTGGGTATACCATCGACTCCTGCTGACTTCTTTTTCTTTAATGATGCGAAGATCATTTGTAGTTCGACCTTCGAGATGAGCAGGGAACTTGGCCCATTTCGCTCGGCGACGGTGGCATTTGCCAGATTGTCTTCATTGAATCCGGTAAAACCAAGATTCTCAGATCGCCATTGCGTGATGCTATTTCGAAGGTAGAAGTGATTCAGCAGAGCTCTGTTCTCCAGGTCGTGATTTGGATGAATGGACTCATTCACCTTATACACTTGCTGAAAAGCAGAACCCACTGTCTCAACCTTCTCCAATGGATCTTCGATCACAAAGAATTCGTCGTCCAAGACGGCGTCCCCCAGATCTACTCCTGCGGTCAGAAGTATGTTTTCGTTGTCTGTCGTTCTTTGGAGCTTAAGACACGGAAGATCATTTTGAGTATTCTTTCTAAAGATTTTATTAATCTCGGGAAACATACTCGGGTAGCTAGAATTAACGGCTCGAATTCTGTTATCCCAGTACGAGTTAATAGACAATCGATAGTTTTGTTTGATGAGCGAGTTGACATTTTTGATTGAAGACTTCAGTGTCCTAATCTCCAGATCGTTTCTGTCAGTAAACCGCCTGTACAAGAGTTTTAATCTTGTCAGGAGGCCACTTTTTTGTCTATGTAGTGCGTCAATTGTCGCGTTCTTGTACATTTCAGTTGCGTTATGTTCTTTGTATCGTGGGATCGTTCTTTCCATTGTTTGTTTTATGACACCATCCATCTGAAGCAGGTATCCATCGATCTCTACGTTTGATAGATTCTGTCGTTTAGAGGCACAATGTCGTTAGAGAGGAGTTCTCTTGTCAGGATGTTGGAAAAACGTGGCCAGCGTGCCTTACTAAAATTGTAAGAGCGCGTAGGTACAAATTCATCCAACACCACAAGTTCATTTGGTAGCTGTATGATGGCGGAAAGTCCGCAGTGGTCACTGTCGTATTCTACCGTCTGTAAACAGTTTCTTGTCTGTTGGCCCACAGAGTCAGTTACTGTCAGTCTTGAATCTAACAGTAGTAGATCTAGAAAAGCACCGCTCCTTGGGAACGATGGTCTATCTGTAGCAAGTAGGTCGATTTTATACTCAACATGGTGTTGACCCATCAAATTAAAAAGATGGCATCCCCTCGGATTTTGGATTTGATTTCCCCAATCTTCATGTTTGGCATTGAAATCCCCAGCGATAATAAAGTAATTTTCATCCGAGTGCAGATTAAGGCACTCGAAAGGTTTTTCGAGCTCTGCAATAAAATTTGCAGGTTGAGGTGCTTCTGGTGCGTACACTGCGATCACATACATTCGCTTCCCGTGTTGGAGAGGAATGCATATGATGCAAGCTTCTAGCAACTCGAATCTTCGCACTTCACTATTATATATGACCTTATGATTAATACCTTTCCGCAAAAAGATAGCGACCCCGCCCCCACAAGTGGAGTTGGGCCGATCCCTTCTTACAATATTGTAATTTTTATGAGTCAGTTTGTGTTTCTGGTTTAGCTTGGTTTCGCTAGCCAAAAACACATCTGGACTGTGATCATGCAACAATTGAAACAAATTTGCTCTACGTTCGGTCCTGATTAGTGAATTTACATTCACAGCCAGGATTTTAAAGGGGTTCTCGTACAGCGCGCCCATTATGGTTTAAATTGCCCTAAGCTGGGAAAATAAGCGTAGACACGGTCTAGTCTTTCCTCCTGCTTTCCGAGCTGTTGTTGTAGGCTGGTTAACTGGGCCTGCATGGCCAGCAACACAGTCATTATATCGGCCTGTCCCGCAGGTGCCGTAGGCACGGGGGCCTGTTTGGCAACCTTTGGTTGTGGCTGTACCGTTGTTGTTGCCCTCCCTGCCGCCATTTGGGCGTAAGAGATTTGTGGCACAACGGCTATCGGTGCAGGAGCAAAAATAGGTCGCCTCTCCACCACCTTCGGAGCTTTTGTTTGCTTTATCTGCTGAAACTTAGGACAGCCCCGATAACTAGCAGGGTGCCCCTCGCCCCCGCAAAGCACACATTTAAGTAGAGTCTTATCTTCGACCCTCTCCTGTCCGAGTTTACACTCACCTATATTGTGGTTCTCACTGCATTTCACGCAGCGAGACTGCATATCGCAGTTCGCCGCGGCATGCCCGAACCTTTGGCAGCGCATGCATTGAAGCATGTCGCCGCGTCTCTTTAGTTTGTCCCAGGTAACAACCTGGTAGTCTAGCTTGGTGATTTTCCTTAGACTATCCAGTTTGCTTTTGGGCGACAGCTGTACCAGGAAGAACGGTAATTTCCGTTGCTCCCGTCTGGTTCTAACAGTCGTGAAAGGCTTGACCCCCACGAACTCAAGATCGTTCGTCGCTACCCGACGGAGTTCGTTTAAAAGCGCCACCTTATCAGTGGAGCTATCAAGGCCCTTTAAGAGGACCGTCTGAATTTTTTCCTCTTTCGGCGTGCAACTGTAGTGTTCAGTGGCGGTTTTTTTGAGAATTTCCTTAACTTTCTTATGCTGATCCACTGAGAAGCAGTGGATAGCATGTCTATCATTGTTAAGTCGTTTAATTAAAAAATTGTCGCCTATGGCGTCTCTACATAAATCTATTATATCCTTAATGTTCATTTTAAAAGTGTTAATTGGCGGCACCTTACCTTTTTTTTGTGTTGGCTGCGCTTGCTGTTGCTGCTGCTGTTGAATCTGCTGCTGTTTACTCTGCTGCTGTTGTCTCAGCTGCTGTTGTCTCTGCTGCTGTTGGTTTTGCTGCTGCTGTTGGTTCTGCTGCTGCTGTTGGTTCTGCTGCTGCTGTTCGTTTTGCTGCTGCTGTTGTGCCTTTTTAGAGGTCGATGGTTGATCCAGCTATATTTGCAGTTCTTTTTGCTGTTGTTGCTGTTGTTGTTTAGCAGGCTGTTGTTTTTGCTTCTGCTGTGGCTGCTATTTCTGCAGCTGTGGTTGCTGTTGTTGTTGTTGTTGTTGTTGTTGCTGTTTCTGCTGCTCAGCCGTCAGGAGGGCCTTAAGCTTGGCTGCCTCCTTTTGCTCTTTGGCGAGCCTTTCATCCCTCTTTCTTTTTTCTTGTTTGGCTCTGACCGCCAGGATCTTGCGCTCAAAGTCACTGATTATTTCCTCCTCATCGTCGGATTCTGATGAGGAAGGCCTTTGTTCTGTATGATTGTTGTTGTCTTCGGCAACTTGTGTGTCGTCTGGGGTACTTGTATAGTGCCCCTCCCCTTCGTCGGACACATACGACACTGATATGTCCGACGCTAGTGCAGCATTTTCCAGCTGCTGACGTATTTTAGAGGCTGCGGTCGTTTTGGCTGGTCGCGCCTCTTCCTTCTCTCCAACTGGCGGTGCCAGATTCGCTCTTGTTGGCCTTTTTGTTATCAGGTTCGGCTGAACCTTCTGCCTTCTTCTTCTTTTGACTGACGTCATTGGGACATCAGCCGATTTTTCTGGCTCATCATCCGATGGCGCCATAACTTTATTTTCGGGTAATTTGCCGCCTTCTAGGCTATTTCTGTTTTCCAACACTTTTTCCCAAAAAGTGTTGGTGAAGTCCCCCAGGCTGGATTCGAACCTGGGTTCTTCTTCGCCGCGTCCGGCCACTCTACCACTTGAGCTAATCGCTTATATGGTAAACGCTTGTATTTTCGCCTATATAACTTTGGACTTGCTTGTCCAAAGTTCGAGGACAGCTTTTAAAAAAGCTTTTTTTTTTATTTCTTATTTTAATGCAAATGATTACCAAACTAATGTTGGCTTTACAAAAAGTAAAAAAAAACAAATTTAATTATTTGCCTTTTGGCAAATAAACTAACAATTTACTTTAATAACTTTTATAATTAAGTAAACACTTTGAAATAATACTGTGAAAGTCGTCAACAAGTCTACACTCCTACACAGTTGCTGATCGACTGAGATATAAACACTCTTAAATATCTAATGGCATCCCTTACACAAAGTAATAAAACAGTCCAAGAATTTTATAAGGAGGTTTATTCACATCTTTCACTAATACTAAATTACGTTTCATGTATGGAAATAAGCACAGAAGCAATCAAAGTGCTAACGCAAGGATATAGAGCAAAAGCTCTTGATAATTTTACCAGAGGGCTTAGGGGCGATTTGCCAAGACTTCTCCCGATTAAAGAGCCCATAGATCTTCCACAGGCTCTCAACTTGTGTCTCAAGTTAGAGAACCAAAATACAAGATCAAATCATACAAGCAATTATGCTCCGGTAAAAAAACCACAAACTACTTATCATTCCGCAACACCCCGGAGGCACCCACATGCCTTTAATAGAGCTATAAATACCACAACTAGGCTTTTGCAGCCGCAATATTCTCAAGCGTACCCCTCACAACGTATACAAAACCAAAACAGTGGTTATCAAACTAGGACACCACAATATCCTTCCTACTCAGGAGCATTCAAACAAACCCAAAATCTCGGTTATTCACCCAGGCCACAAGTGCCTTGATATCAAAACTTACCCTACCAAAGTAGAAACGCATTCAATCAAACCAATTATGTTAAACCACAACAGCAAAATCTACAGAAAAGTAGGCAATTTAACATAAGGCCCCAGGTAAAAACAGAGCCAAATCCTAGCCATCAAACCAAACAAGTAAATAATATAGACACAACCCTAGTAGAACCAAATTATCATAAAGAGGACTTTGAAAAATACGATCAAACTCTAAAAGAGCACAACGTAGGATCAGATCAAACATTCGAAAACTACATGAACACTATTGATCAAGACTACGAACAAATCAACGAAGAAAAACTTTCTTCCGATTTCGCGGATATACATTTTTAAGAATGAAGGACTCTTCGCTACCATATATCGAATGTAAAGCGAAGATTGGACAATTATATAAAATATTTGTAGATACAGGTTTTAATAAGAACTATATCCAACCTCATCTGATAACGAATCCACTACAAAATTCACAATGTTTCTTTGCAAATTCTATTGGAGGTAATGTAGAAATCAAATTACATACTTTCATTAATCTATTTGGAGACAAGAATAACAAAATTAAGTTCTTTCTGCTCCCGTCATTGAAGTCATTCCATAGCACACTCGGAAATGACAGTCTCAAACAACTGTCAGCAGTTATCCATGTGAAGGAAATTTGTATACTTATAAACAAAATAAAATTTAGACTTAAGCAAAAAGTTTCTAATATAATCAATCACGTCACAGTTAGAAACGATCACTTGCCAGAAGACAAGATCTCTTTCTGGATTCTAACAAAAAGCTTATCTACACTACTACAGTGAAAGGCAGAATTAGAACAATTAATAATGATCCAGTCTACACAAGATCCTATCCATACCCAATGTCTTTGAAAGACGAAGTTGAAAAACAAATAAACCAACTTTTAAAAGATAGCATATAAGACCTTCACGGTCCCCGTATAACGCACCCATATGGGTTGTACCCAAAAAAATTGATGCATCTGGTGAAAAGAAGTATCGACTAGTAATCGATGGCAGAAAGCTCAATACTAATACAATTCCCGATGAAATAAATGAAGTTTTATCCCAACTCGAACAGAACAAAATTTTTTGGTATTAGATTTGAAAAGTGGTTTTTACCAAATTAAACTTCACGAAGAAGACATCGAGAAGACAGCCTTCTCAGTCAGCAATGGGAAATATGAATTCGTGCGACTTCCATTCGGATTGAAGAACGCACCATCCATTATTCAGCGAGCTTTAGATGACATTCTTGGAGAACCTATCGGCAAGATATATTTCGTCTATAAAGACGATATAGTTGTTTTTAGCAAAGACGAGGAATCTCATTTTCGAAATCTATCAACCATTTTTAGAACACTTCAAGATGCAAATCTTAAGGTTCAAATAGACAAATTTGAGTTCTTAAAAGACAGTGTAGAATTCTTAGGATTCATTATATCTTCAAAAGGAATTAAGACAAACCCGACTAAAGTAGAAGCAATAGCTCAATTACCACACCCAAAAACGCTTAAAGACCTACGATCTCTCCTAGGAATATCAGGGTTTTATAGAAGATTCATCAATTCACATCCATAGTTAGTAGAGTCTTTGAAACACAGGGAGCAGCTTTATTAGGAGGTACTTACAACCTTAGAAATACCAATGGTAGCAATAATAATAGCGAAACAGTTCAATCAAATAGCTTAGGGATTAGGCAGGACTTATTAGACACAGACATTTTCAGGTGATCCAAATGAATTCAGTGTGCAAAGAATACTTGAAATTTACGATATTATAAAATACACTCCTAAGTATAATGTCATACTTGGCGTTATTCGCAACAAAATTATCGGCAACGCCTATATTGCCTTAGAGGCATATAATACCCCATTAGATTGGGACTCTATATCGCAATGCTTGGTAATGCATTACGCAGACAAGCGAGATATAAACACTCTTCAATATCAAATGGCATCCCTTACACAAAGTAATAAAACAGTCCAAGAATTTTATAAGAAGGTTTATTCACATCTTTCACTAATACTAAATTACGTTTAATGTATGGAAATAAGCACAGAAGCAA
Source organism: Platycheirus rosarum (assembly GCA_963971375.1). NCBI lineage: Eukaryota > Metazoa > Arthropoda > Insecta > Diptera > Syrphidae > Platycheirus > Platycheirus rosarum. The sequence continues at coordinate 140,627,578 of OZ020507.1, read as the reverse complement.
TCAAAGTGGTAACGCAAACATATAGAGCAAAAGCTCTTGATAATTTTACCAGAGGGCTTAGGGGCGATTTGCCAAGACTTCTCCCGATTAAAGAGCCCATAGATCTTCCACAGGCTCTCAACTTGTGTCTCAAGTTAGAGAACCAAAATACAAGATCAAATCATACAAGCAATTATGCTCCGGTAAAAAACCACAAACCACTTATCATTCCGCAACACCCGAGAGGCACCCACATGCCTTTAATAGAGCTATAAATACCACAACTAGGCTTTTGCAGTCGCAATATTCTCAAGCGTACCCCTCACAACGTATACAAAACCAAAACATTGGTAATCAAACTAGGACACCACAATATCCTTCCTACTCAGGAGCATTCAAACAAACCCAAAATCTCGGTTATTCACCCAGGCCACAAGTGCCTTGATATCAAAACTTACCCTACCAAAGTAGAAACGCATTCAATCAAACCAATTATGTTAAACCACAACAGCAAAATCTACAGAAAAGTAGGCAATTTAACATAAGGCCCCAGGTAAAAACAGAGCCAAATCCTAGCCATCAAACCAAACAAGTAAACAATATAGACACAACCCTAGTAGAACCAAATTATCATATAGAGGACTTTGAAAAATACGATCAAACTCTAAAAGAGCACAACGTAGGATCAGATCAAACATTCGAAAACTACATGAAACTATCGATCAAGACTACGAACAAATCAACGAAGAAAAACTTTCTTCCGATTTCGCGGATATACATTTTTTAAGAATGAAGGACTCTTCGCTACCATATATCGAATGTAAAGCGAAGATTGGACAATTCTATAAAATATTTGTAGATACAGGTTTTAATAAGAACTATATCCAACCTCAAATCAAATTACATACTTTCATTAATCTATTTGGAGACAAGAATAACAAAATTTAGTTCTTTCTGCTCCCGTCATTGAAGTCATTCCATAGCACACTCGGAAATGACAGTCTCAAACAACTGTCAGCAGTTATCCATGTGAAGGAAATTTGTATACTTATAAACAAAATAAAATTTAGATTTAAGCAAAAAGTTTCTAATATAATCAATCACGTTACAGTTAGAAACGATCACTTGCCAGAAGACAAGATCTCTTTCTGGATTCTGACAAAAGGCTTATCTACACTACTACAGTGAAAGGCAGAATTAAAACAATTAATAATGATCCAGTCTACACAAGATCCTATCCATACCCAATATCTTTGAAAGACGAAGTTGAAAAACAAATAAACCAACTTTTAAAAAATAGCATCATAAGACCTTCACGGTCCCCGTATAACGCATCCATATGGGTTGTACCCAAAAAAATTGATGCATCTGGTGAAAAGAAGTATCGACTAGTAATCAATGACAGAAAGCTCAATACTAATACAATTCCCGATCGCTATCTGATACCTGAAATAAATGAAGTTTTATCCCAACTCGAACAGAACAAAATTTTTCGGTATTAGATTTGAAAAGTGGTTTTTACCAAATTAAACTTCACGAAGAAGACATCGAGAAGACAGCCTTCTCAGTTAGCAATGGGAAATATGAATTCGTGCGACTTCCATTCGGATTGAAGAACGCACCATCCATTTTTCAGCGAGCTTTAGATGACATTCTTGGAGAACCTATCGACAAGATATATTTCGTCTATAAAGACGATATAGTTGTTTTTAGCAAAGACGAGGAATCTCATTTTCGAAATCTATCAACCATTTTTAGAACACTTCAAGATGCAAATCTTAAGGTTCAAATAGACAAATTTGAGTTCTTAAAAGACAGTGTAGAATTCTTAGGATTCATTATATCTTCAAAAGGAATTAAGACAAACCCGACTAAAGTAGAAGCAATAGCTCAATTACCACACCCAAAAACGCTTAAAGACCTACGATCTCTCCTAGGAATATCAGGGTTTTATAGAAGATTCATCAATTCACATCCATAGTTAGTAGAGTCTTTGAAACACAGGGAGCAGCTTTATTAGGAGGTACTTACAACCTTAGAAATACCAATGGTAGCAATAATAATAGCGAAACAGTTCAATCAAATAGCTTAGGGATTAGGCAGGACTTATTAGACACAGACATTTTCAGGTGATCCAAATGAATTCAGTGTGCAAAGAATACTTGAAATTTACGATATTATAAAATACACTCCTAAGTATAATGTCATACTTGGCGTTATTCGCAACAAAATTATCGGCAACGCCTATATTGCCTTAGAGGCATATAATACCCCATTAGATTGGGACTCTATATCGCAATGCTTGGTAATGCATTACGCAGACAAGCGAGATATAAACACTCTTCAATATCAAATGGCATCCCTTACACAAAGTAATAAAACAGTCCAAGAATTTTATAAGAAGGTTTATTCACATCTTTCACTAATACTAAATTACGTTTAATGTATGGAAATAAGCACAGAAGCAATCAAAGTGGTAACGCAAACATATAGAGCAAAAGCTCTTGATAATTTTACCAGAGGGCTTAGGGGCGATTTGCCAAGACTTCTCCCGATTAAAGAGCCCATAGATCTTCCACAGGCTCTCAACTTGTGTCTCAAGTTAGAGAACCAAAATACAAGATCAAATCATACAAGCAATTATGCTCCGGTAAAAAACCACAAACCACTTATCATTCCGCAACACCCGAGAGGCACCCACATGCCTTTAATAGAGCTATAAATACCACAACTAGGCTTTTGCAGTCGCAATATTCTCAAGCGTACCCCTCACAACGTATACAAAACCAAAACATTGGTAATCAAACTAGGACACCACAATATCCTTCCTACTCAGGAGCATTCAAACAAACCCAAAATCTCGGTTATTCACCCAGGCGACAAGTGCCTTGATATCAAAACTTACCCTACCAAAGTAGAAACGCATTCAATCAAACCAATTATGTTAAACCACAACAGCAAAATCTACAGAAAAGTAGGCAATTTAACATAAGGCCCCAGGTAAAAACAGAGCCAAATCCTAGCCATCAAACCAAACAAGTAAACAATATAGACACAACCCTAGTAGAACCAAATTATCATATAGAGGACTTTGAAAAATACGATCAAACTCTAAAAGAGCACAACGTAGGATCAGATCAAACATTCGAAAACTACATGAAACTATCGATCAAGACTACGAACAAATCAACGAAGAAAAACTTTCTTCCGATTTCGCGGATATACATTTTTTAAGAATGAAGGACTCTTCGCTACCATATATCGAATGTAAAGCGAAGATTGGACAATTATATAAAATATTTGTAGATACAGGTTTTAATAAGAACTATATCCAACCTCAAATCAAATTACATACTTTCATTAATCTATTTGGAGACAAGAATAACAAAATTTAGTTCTTTCTGCTCCCGTCATTGAAGTCATTCCATAGCACACTCGGAAATGACAGTCTCAAACAACTGTCAGCAGTTATCCATGTGAAGGAAATTTGTATACTTATAAACAAAATAAAATTTAGATTTAAGCAAAAAGTTTCTAATATAATCAATCACGTTACAGTTAGAAACGATCACTTGCCAGAAGACAAGATCTCTTTCTGGATTCTGACAAAAGGCTTATCTACACTACTACAGTGAAAGGCAGAATTAAAACAATTAATAATGATCCAGTCTACACAAGATCCTATCCATACCCAATATCTTTGAAAGACGAAGTTGAAAAACAAATAAACCAACTTTTAAAAAATAGCATCATAAGACCTTCACGGTCCCCGTATAACGCATCCATATGGGTTGTACCCAAAAAAATTGATGCATCTGGTGAAAAGAAGTATCGACTAGTAATCGATGACAGAAAGCTCAATACTAATACAATTCCCGATCGCTATCTGATACCTGAAATAAATGAAGTTTTATCCCAACTCGAACAGAACAAAATTTTTCGGTATTAGATTTGAAAAGTGGTTTTTACCAAATTAAACTTCACGAAGAAGACATCGAGAAGACAGCCTTCTCAGTCAGCAATGGGAAATATGAATTCGTGCGACTTCCATTCGGATTGAAGAACGCACCATCCATTTTTCAGCGAGCTTTAGATGACATTCTTGGAGAACCTATCGGCAAGATATATTTCGTCTATAAAGACGATATAGTTGTTTTTAGCAAAGACGAGGAATCTCATTTTCGAAATCTATCAACCATTTTTAGAACACTTCAAGATGCAAATCTTAAGGTTCAAATAGACAAATGTGAGTTCTTAAAAGACAGTGTAGAATTCTTAGGATTCATTATATCTTCAAAAGGAATTAAGACAAACCCGACTAAAGTAGAAGCAATAGCTCAATTCCCACACCCAAAAACGCTTAAAGACCTACGATCTCTCCTAGGAATATCAGGGTTTTATAGAAGATTCATCAATTCACATCCATAGTTAGTAGAGTCTTTGAAACACAGGGAGCAGCTTTATTAGGATGTACTTACAGCCTTAGAAATACCAATGGTAGCAATAATAATAGCGAAACAGTTCAATCAAATAGCTTAGGGATTAGGCAGGACTTATTAGACACAGACATTTTCAGGTGATCCAAATGAATTCAGTGTGCAAAGAATACTTGAAATTTACGATATTATAAAATACACTCCTAAGTATAATGTCATACTTGGCGTTATTCGCAACAAAATTATCGGCAACGCCGATATTGCCTTAGGGGCATATAATACCCCATTAGATTGGGACTCTATATCGCAATGCTTGGTAATGCATTACGCAGACAAGCGAGATATAAACACTCTTGAATATCAAATGGCATCCCTTACACAAAGTAATAAAACAGTCCAAGAATTTTATAAGAAGGTTTATTCACATCTTTCACTAATACTAAATTACGTTTAATGTATGGAAATAAGCACAGAAGCTATCAAAGTGCTAACGCAAACATATAGAGCAAAAGCTCTTGATAATTTTACCAGAGGGCTAAGGGGCGATTTGCCAAGACTTCTCCCGATTAAAGAGCCCATAGATCTTCCACAGGCTCTCAACTTGTGTCTCAAGTTAGAGAACCAAAATACAAGATCAAATCATACAAGCAATTATGCTCCGGTAAAAAAACCACAAACCACTTATCATTCCGCAACACCCCAGAGGCACCCACATGCCTTTAATAGAGCTATAAATACCACAACTAGGCTTTTGCAGCCGCAATATTCTCAAGCGTACCCCTCACAACGTATACAAAACCAAAACATTGGTTATCAAACTAGGACACCACAATATCCTTCCTACTCAGGAGCATTCAAACAAACCCAAAATCTCGGTTATTCACCCAGGCCACAAGTGCCTTGATATCATAACTTACCCTACCAAAGTAGAAACGCATTCAATCAAACCAATTATGTTAAACCACAACAGCAAAATCTACAGAAAAGTAGGCAATTTAACATAAGGCCCCAGGTAAAAACAGAGCCAAATCCTAGCCATCAAACCAAAAAACTAAACAATATAGACACAACCCTAGTAGAACCAAATTATCATATAGAGGACTTTGAAAAATACGATCAAACTCTAAAAGAGCACAACGTAGGATCAGATAAAACATTCGAAAACTACATGAACACTATCGATCAAGACTACGAACAAATCAACGAAGAAAAACTTTCTTCCGATTTCGCGGATTTACATTTTTTAAGAATGAAGGACTCTTCGCTACCATATATCGAATGTAAAGCGAAGATTGGACAATTATATAAAATATTTGTAGATACAGGTTTTAATAAGAACTATATCCAACCTCACCTGATAACGAATCCACTACAAAATTCACAATGTTTCTTTGCAAATTCTATTGGAGGTAATGTAGAAATCAAATTACATACTTTCATTAATCTATTCGGAGACAAGAATAACAAAATTAAGTTCTTTCTGCTCCCGTCATTGAAGTCATTCCATAGCACACTCGGAAATGACAGTCTCAAACAACTGTCAGCAGTTATCCATGTGAAGGAAATTTGTATACTTATAAACAAAATAAAATTTAGACTTAAGCAAAAAGTTTCTAATATAATCAATCACGTTACAGTTAGAAACGATCGCTTGCCAGAAGACAAGATCTCTTTCTGGATTCTGACCAAAGGCTTATCTACACTACTACAGTGAAAGGCAGAATTAAAACAATTAATAATGATCCAGTCTACACAAGATCCTATCCATACCCAATATCTTTGAAAGACGAAGTTGAAAAACAAATAAACCAACTTTTAAAAAATAGCATCATAAGACCTTCACGGTCCCCGTATAACGCATCCATATGGGTTGTACCCAAAAAAATTGATGCATCTGGTGAAAAGAAGTATCGACTAGTAATCGATGACAGAAAGCTCAATACTAATACAATTCCCGATCGCTATCTGATACCTGAAATAAATGAAGTTTTATCCCAACTCGAACAGAACAAAATTTTTCGGTATTAGATTTGAAAAGTGGTTTTTACCAAATTAAACTTCACGAAGAAGACATCGAGAAGACAGCCTTCTCAGTCAGCAATGGGAAATATGAATTCGTGCGACTTCCATTCGGATTGAAGAACGCACCATCCATTTTTCAGTGAGCTTTAGATGACATTCTTGGAGAACCTATCGGCAAGATATATTTCGTCTATAAAGACGATATAGTTGTTTTTAGCAAAGACGAGGAATCTCATTTTCGAAATCTATCAACCATTTTTAGAACACTTCAAGATGCAAATCTTAAGGTTCAAATAGACAAATGTGAGTTCTTAAAAGACAGTGTAGAATTCTTAGGATTCATTATATCTTCAAAAGGAATTAAGACAAACCCGACTAAAGTAGAAGCAATAGCTCAATTCCCACACCCAAAAACGCTTAAAGACCTACGATCTCTCCTAGGAATATCAGGGTTTTATAGAAGATTCATCAATTCACATCCATAGTTAGTAGAGTCTTTGAAACACAGGGAGCAGCTTTATAAGGATGTACTTACAACCTTAGAAATACCAATGGTAGCAATAATAATAGCGAAACAGTTCAATCAAATAGCTTAGGGATTAGGCAGGACTTATTAGACACAGACATTTTCAGGTGATCCAAATGCATTCAGTGTGCAAAGAATACTTGAAATTTACGATATTATAAAATACACTCCTAAGTATAATGTCATACTTGGCGTTATTCGCAACAAAATTATCGGCAACGCCGATATTGCCTTAGAGGCATATAATACCCCATTAGATTGGGACTCTATATCGCAATGCTTGGTAATGCATTACGCAGACAAGCGAGATATAAACACTCTTGAATATCAAATGGCATCCCTTACACAAAGTAATAAAACAGCCCAAGAATTTTATAAGAAGGTTTATTCACATCTTTCACTAATACTAAATTACGTTTAATGTATGGAAATAAGCACAGAAGCTATCAAAGTGCTAACGCAAACATATAGAGCAAAAGCTCTTGATAATTTTACCAGAGGGCTTAGGGGCAATTTGCCAAGACTTCTCCCGACTAAAGAGCCCATAGATCTTCCACAGGCTCTCAACTTGTGTCTCAAGTTAGAGACCCAAAATACAAGATCAAATCAATCAAAAAAAACCACAAACCACTTATCATTCTGCAACACCCCAGAGGCACCCACATGCCTTTAATAGAGCTATAAATACCACAACTAGGCTTTTTCAGCCGCAATATTCTCAAGCGTACCCCTCACAACGTATACAAAACCAAAACATTGGTTATCAAACTAGGACACCACAATATCCTTCCTACTCAGGAGCATTCAAACAAACCCAAAATCTCGGTCATTCACCTAGGCCACAATGGCCTCAATATCAAAACTTACCCTACCAAAGTAGAAACACATTCAATCAAACCAATTATGTTAAACCACAAAAGCAACATCTACAGAGAAGTAGGCAATTTAACATAAGGCCTCAGGTAAAAACAGAGCCAAATCCTAGCCATCAAACCAAACAAGTAAACAATATAGACACAACCCTAGTAGAACCAAATTATCATAAAGAGGACTTTGAAAAATACGATCAAACTCTAAAAGAGCACAACGTAGGATCAGATCAAACATTCGAAAACTACATGAACACTATCGATCAAGACTACAAACAAATCAACGAAGAAAAACTTTCTTCCGATTTCGCGGATATACATTTTTAAGAATGAAGGACTCTTCGCTACCATATATTGAATGTAAAGCGAAGATTCTACAAACATATAAAATATTTGTAGATACAGGTTTTAATTAGAACTATATCCAACCTCACGTGATAACAAATACACTACAAAATTCATAATGTTTCTTTGTAAATTCTATTGGAGGTAATGTAGAAATCAAATATCATAATTTCATTAATCTATTCGGAGACAAGAATAACAAAATTAAGTTCTTTCTGCTCCCGTCATTGAAGTCATTCAATGGCATACTTTCAAATGACAGTCTCAAACAACTGTCAGCAGTTATCCATGTGAAGGAAATTTGTATACTTATAAACAAAAAAAAATTTAGACTTAAACAACAAGTTTCTAATATAATCAATCACGTTACAGTAAGAAACGATCACTTGCCAGAAGACAAAAAAATGGAATTAAGAGCTTTATTTGAAACCTTTCCAGATCTCTTTATGGATCCTGACAAAAAGCTTACCTACACTACTACAGTGAAAGCAGAATTAGAACAATAAATAATAATCCAGTTTACACAAGATCCTATCCATATCCAATGCTTTTGAAAGACGAAGTTGAAAAACAAATTAACCAACTTACAACAACCAACCCCAACGTTATACGGGGACCTTCACGGTCCCTGTATAACGCACCCATATGGGTTGTACCCAAAAAATTGATGCATCTGGTGAAAAGAAGTATCGACTAGTAATCGATTACAGAAAGCTCAATACTAATATAATTCCGTATCGCTATCCGATACCTGAAATAAATGAAGTTTTATCCCAACTCGGTCAGAACAAATTTTTTCGGTATTAGATTTGAAAAGTGGTTTACACCAAATTAAACTTCACGAAGGAGACATCGAGAAGACAGCCTTCTCAGTCAGCAATGGGAAATATGAATTCGTGCGACTTCCATTCGGATTGAAGAACGCACCATCCATTTTCCAGCGAGCTTTAGATGACATTCTTTGAGAACCTATCGGCAAGATATATTTCGTCTATATAGACGATATAGTTGTTTTTAGCAAAGACGAGGAATCTCATTTTCGAAATCTATCAACCATTTTTAGAACACTTCAAGATGCAAATCTTAAGGTTCAAATAGACAAATGTGAGTTCTTAAAAGACAGTGTAGAATTCTTAGGATTCATTATATCTTCAAAAGGAATTAAGACAAACCCGACTAAAGTAGAAGCAATAGCTCAATTCCCACACCCAAAAACGCTTAAAGACCTACGATCTCTCCTAGGAATATCAGGGTTTTATAGAAGATTCATCAATTCACATCCATAGTTAGTAGAGTCTTTGAAACACAGGGAGCAGCTTTATTAGGATGTACTTACAGCCTTAGAAATACCAATGGTAGCAATAATAATAGCGAAACAGTTCAATCAAATAGCTTAGGGATTAGGCAGGACTTATTAGACACAGACATTTTCAGGTGATCCAAATGAATTCAGTGTGCAAAGAATACTTGAAATTTACGATATTATAAAATACACTCCTAAGTATAATGTCATACTTGGCGTTATTCGCAACAAAATTATCGGCAACGCCTATATTGCCTTAGAGGCATATAATACCCCATTAGATTGGGACTCTATATCGCAATGCTTGGTAATGCATTACGCAGACAAGCGAGATATAAACACTCTTCAATATCAAATGGCATCCCTTACACAAAGTAATAAAACAGTCCAAGAATTTTATAAGAAGGTTTATTCACATCTTTCACTAATACTAAATTACGTTTAATGTATGGAAATAAGCACAGAAGCTATCAAAGTGCTAACGCAAACATATAGAGCAAAAGCTCTTGATAATTTTACCAGAGGGCTAAGGGGCAATTTGCCAAGACTTCTCCCGATTAAAGAGCCCATAGATCTTCCACAGGCTCTCAACTTGTGTCTCAAGTTAGAGAACCAAAATACAAGATCAAATCATACAAGCAATTATGCTCCATAAAAAAAACCACAAACCACTTATCATTCCGCAACACCCCAGAGGCACCCACATGGCTTTAATAGAGCTATAAATACCACAACTAGGCTTTTGCAGCCGCAATATTCTCAAGCGTACCCCTCACAACGTATACAAAACCAAAACATTGGTTATCAAACTAGGACACCACAATATCCTTCCTACTCAGGAGCATTCAAACAAACCCAAAATCTCGGTTATTCACCCAGGCCACAAGTGCCTTGATATCATAACTTACCCTACCAAAGTAGAAACGCATTCAATCAAACCAATTATGTTAAACCACAACAGCAAAATCTACAGAAAAGTAGGCAATTTAACATAAGGCCCCAGGTAAAAACAGAGCCAAATCCTAGCCATCAAACCAAAAAAGTAAACAATATAGACACAACCCTAGTAGAACCAAATTATCATATAGAGGACTTTGAAAAATACGATCAAACTCTAAAAGAGCACAACGTAGGATCAGATAAAACATTCGAAAACTACATGAACACTATCGATCAAGACTACGAACAAATCAACGAAGAAAAACTTTCTTCCGATTTCGCGGATTTACATTTTTTAAGAATGAAGGACTCTTCGCTACCATATATCGAATGTAAAGCGAAGATTGGACAATTATATAAAATATTTGTAGATACAGGTTTTAATAAGAACTATATCCAACCTCACCTGATAACGAATCCACTACAAAATTCACAATGTTTCTTTGCAAATTCTATTGGAGGTAATGTAGAAATCAAATTACATACTTTCATTAATCTATTCGGAGACAAGAATAACAAAATTTAGTTCTTTCTGCTCCCGTCATTGAAGTCATTCCATAGCACACTCGGAAATGACAGTCTCAAACAACTGTCAGCAGTTATCCATGTGAAGGAAATTTGTATACTTATAAACAAAAAAAAATTTAGACTTAAACAACAAGTTTCTAATATAATCAATCACGTTACAGTAAGAAACGATCACTTGCCAGAAGACAAAAAAATGGAATTAAGAGCTTTATTTGAAACCTTTCCAGATCTCTTTATGGATCCTGACAAAAAGCTTACCTACACTACTACAGTGAAAGCAGAATTAGAACAATAAATAATGATCCAGTTTACACAAGATCCTATCCATATCCAATGCCTTTGAAAGACGAAGTTGAAAAACAAATTAACCAACTTACAACAACCAACCCCAACGTTATACGGGGACCTTCACGGTCCCTGTATAACGCACCCATATGGGTTGTACCAAAAAAATTGATGCATCTGGTGAAAAGAAGTATCGACTAGTAATCGATTACAGAAAGCTCAATACTAATATAATTCCGTATCGCTATCCGATACCTGAAATAAATGAAGTTTTATCCCAACTCGGTCAGAACAATTTTTTTCGGTATTAGATTTGAAAAGTGGTTTACACCAAATTAAACTTCACGAAGAAGACATCGAGAAGACAGCCTTCTCAGTCAGCAATGGGAAATATGAATTCGTGCGACTTCCATTCGGATTAAAGAACGCACCATCCATTTTTCAGCGAGCTTTAGATGACATTCTTCGAGAACATATCGGCAAGATATGTTTCGTTTATATAGACGATATAGTTGTTTTAAGCAAATACGAGGAATTTAATTTTTGAAATCTATCAACGATTTTTAGAACACTTCAAGATGCAAATCTTAAAGTTCAAATAGACAAATGTGAATTCTTAAAAGACAGTGTAGAATTCTTAGGATTCATTATATCTTAAAAATAAATTAAGACAAACCCGATTAAAGTAGAAGCAATAGCTCAATTCCCACGCCCAAAAACGCTTAAAGACGTAAGATATTTTCTAGGTCTGTCAGGGTTTTATAGAAGATTCATCAAGGACTATGCTAAGTTAGCGAAACCCCTGACTGTCCTTCTGAGAGGGGAAGATGGACGAACGTCCAAACAATCCTCTAGTATCTCTCATCTCCGAAGATGTAATTCTCGAATTCCCAGACTTTAAAAAAAAGAATTTCACCTTACAACTGATGCTTCTAACTACGCCATTGGCGCAGTATTAGAACCAGACGGTAAACCAATAACGTTTATCTCTAGAACTCTCTCAAAATCAGAAGAAACCCTAGCAACAAACGAGAAAGATATGCTAGCCATCATATGGTCACTCAATACTCTCAGGAATTACCTTTACGGATCAGCAATGGTTAAAATCTTCACTGACCATCAGCCACTGACATACGCGTTAAATAACAAGAATACCAACAACAAACTTAAACGTTGGAAGGCTTTACTCGAAGAGTACAAATATGAATTGAAGTACAAACCTGGCAGGACCAACGTCGTAGCCGATGCCCTATCAAGACCACCAATAGATAGTAACGTCAATTTCCTAACCGTCACACAACACAGTGACGAAAGTTCTGGGCAAAGTCTTATTCAGATTGCAGAAGAACCAATAAATGTCTATAAAAACCAAATAATCTTAATCGAGGGAACTACAGCCTCATATGATTTCAAAATTATATTTCCTACTTACCATCGTCATACAATAACAGAAACGGAATTCACTAATAAAAAAATTATCGACATCTTCAAACGTTATCTCAACCCATCAGTTATCAATGGTTTACAAACAGAAGAACGAATTCTAGGAAGAATTAAATAAATTTACCCTGTTCATTTCATACAGTACAGAATTAGATTTTCAAGGAAAACAGATATAGATTTACTTGACCAAGAGCAACAAGAAAATGAAATTATAAAGGAACACAACCGTGCTCATAGGAATAGCAAATAAAACAAATTACAGATTTTAATTAAATTTTATTTCCCCCAAATGCGACGTAAAGTAGACAAAATAGCAAAAGAGTGCAGAATATGTAAAGAACACAAGTATGACAGACACCCTAGTAAGCACTTAATACAAGCAACCCCTATACCAACATAGCCTGGACAGATATTACACATAGACATCTATTTTACAAACAAGATAATGATATTAACCGCTATAGACAAATTTTATAAATATTCTTTGGTAAAGATCCTAAAATCAAGATCGGCTGAAGACATAAAACAACCATTAAGAGAATTAATACTCTCATTTGGCATCCCAGACACTATAGTATAGTAGACAACGAAAAGTCTCTGAATTCTAACTTCGTTCTTTCCATGGTAGAAAAATTCTTTAACATAAAAGTTTTCAAAACACCCTCATACACGAGTACAGCTAATGGACAGATATAACACTTTCATTCAACACTATCTGAAGTGATACGTTTTCTCAAATCTCAAAATCAAAATTACACGTTCCCAGAACTACTTAATAAAAAGCCATCCCCGAATACAATAACTCTATCCATTCCACAACAGGAAAAAATCAAAAGACATTTTCTTTGCAAGAGAACTTTTCAATAATCCCCAAGAGAAAGAGAAAAAACTTCACACAGAATTAAAGAGAAACAAGATGCAGACTAAGAATATCACAATATAAAGAAAAATCCTCTTAGAGAATTCTCCGTCGAAGAAGTTATTTCCGTTAGAGTAAACAAAAGATTAGGGCATAAATTATCTCCTAAGTACAAAAAAGAAATAGTGAAAGAAAATGAAAATTCCACAGCTATCACAAAATCCGGTAAAACTGTACACAAAAATCTTATAAAAAAATGATATTTCCATAGGTTACTACTGCCCCTGTGTAGAGCAAATGTTCAAATTGTATACTACTCGAAATCACAGTTAATAAAAATAGAAGCAGGTACTGCAAAAGTACAGACAGGGTTCTTAAAAACTAATCACGTTATTAACATGGAAGATTATGAGGAACTAATCAATATGATAGAAAAGGCTTTAAGGAACCTCAATCATGATCATATACTTTATTCCATCATTGCACACGAAGTCGAAAAAATAAAGGATCAACTTGTAATGCTCAGGACCAATAGAAGACCAAATAAAAGATCATTGGACTTCATTGGCAGTGGTTTGCCAGAAACCCGGACCGGAATGACCACGAAATATAACAGAAAAATTAAATAATGTTTTGGCAAATAACAATAGACAAGTAGTTATCAACCGAATGACTTTAGATACAATAACGAAATTACAAATATGACAAATGAAATTCTGAAAAATGTTAATTAAGAAAATAAAGAAAAAGATACTAGAGTATTTAAAATAAATTTCGAATTAGATGTAATCAAAGAAGAATTGTAAAATATAGCATATGCAATCCATTGGGCGAAAGCCAATGTAATTAATTCATACATTTTGTCAAACTCAGAAATCAAATTAATAGAAGATATATTCAGAAAAGAAAATTTTCCTTTTTTAAACATAGACGAAGCACTTGATTTTGCCAATATAAAGATTGCCTCTGATGGGAAGAAATAAATTTATATCATTAGTTTACCTTTAACCAACTCTGAAATTTGCAAAATATTAATCATTAAAGCCGTTCAATTTGGATACAAAAAAAATAAAATTCCTTTCAAAAAAATATTGAAATGTCAAAATGAATTATATGATATTAAGGAAAATTGTGTGACTATAAACGAACATTCCATTTGTAACTTTAGTAATATTATGGATAAAAGCAATACTACGTGCATCCCCAACCTACTAAAAAGCAGGATACCTACATGTACCACCATCAAGAATAGAAACGTTCCATCCATAGAAGAAATCTTAGCTGGAGTACTCCTCTTAAACCAATTTAACGACTCAATAACTATTAACAACGAGATCATCAAATTAGAAGGCACTTATGTTATCAAATATACCAACACGACGTTGGTAACCCTACCTTGATATAAAGTGTTTAGTTTTGCGCTCCCGAGTTTTTCAACTTTTCCTAAATTCCAAGCTGTTTAAATTTCTATAAAGTGATCTAAAGATTATTTAACAAGTGCCTACATGTAATTAAGCATTTAGTTGTGATAATTATACTGCGGCATTGTGCGAACTGCAAAATTCATTTTTAAACAATATCTAAAAGTGACATAATTAACTAACAGTATCTTTAAATTTAACATTAGCTGTGTTTTTTAAACTTTATTGCAGTGCATTCCCACTGTATTTAGTTATCAAAAACCTTATCTACTGTAATTTTACCTTTTAAAAAAGGGGCTATACTTGGCTGTATGATAAATACTTTTAATAATATTGAAATATTAAGAAATATTTGCATAATTTAACACTTATAACCCCAAATTTAAGGGTTGTCATAGTGTCAGTGTAGTGAAACAGTGAAAAACGTATTCCCAAATTGCTAAACAAATACAAAGTTATAGTTTTATTCGTGCATTACAAGCATGTAACTCTAGTATCTTTTAATATTTCATTTTAAATAAGTAAAAGTGAACCTTAATGTTTCAAACAATCAATGCTGAAATTAGCGTGCCACAACAAAGAGAACACAATTGAAGCTACACTGTATCCCAACTTTGTTTACACTTACATGATACAACAGTTTTATTCAACCGAATGCCAATCGCTATATTTTCGCCGCTTCATCTTTAATCCAGCCTTTCATTGCCGACTGAATTGCACTTTGCATTCATCTATCTCGATGGCCAACAGCAATAGCTTTCAGTCTTGCCTTCTGGGTGAGTTCTTTTTAGTATTGTTCTGCCAAGCAATTCATTTCAGATACTACACCTCTATAATTTTTGTTTTTGGGTGTTTTTAGTTGCATATCTACCCATCAATCATACACTGTCAACTGTCAACTGTCATCACTCATCTCACCACATCACTTAATTACCTTCACATACCTACAATCTGCGGTTTTTGGATCAGATTTAGCAAATAACTAAACCATCTGTTTTCAGTTTGTGTACACTAAGAACAAACAAAAATTATTTTACTTTATAATTGTTTTTATTAAAAACTAAAACTAAAAAAAAAAAGAACAATAATAATTTGAATATAAACTTTTCGACCAACTAACAATGGAAAACAATCCGTGCGACTCAGTAGATTGTATTCTCGACAGCAAATACACCGAACGCGTACCGTGTCGTGGTCTCTGTGGTAGAACATTCCATCCCCTATGTATCGGGCTTACCAAACGATCCTGCGGTTATCTTAAAGATTATTTAAACCATTTTGTCTTTCTTTGTGACGAGTGTAAAAATATCTCTCTTTCCCACGTCCTTCTTGCCGTTAAATGTGTAAGTGACTCAACAAACTCCAGGATAGCCGATAATAATCGTTTTCATAAGAGTATACTAGCCAAATTTGATTTTTTGATGATTTTTCGAAGAGTATCGAAACTCTAAACAGCGACTTTCCTCTATGGTGCAATTATTAAACTCGCGGGCCGACCACACCCACTGCCGTTTTGACACTATAAATGAAGTGCTTCGTTCTACACTGGAGTCCGTTCTATATTCGTTCGTATCCCCTTGATAACATTTACGATCACATTAAAACTATCCGGTCTGACCTTGATATTAATTTACAAAGCTCCTCGAAATCCGTGTCATTAACATCATCTCATATTACCTCTATCCTGCACGAGTTAATCTCTAAGGTCAATGATGTCAGCAACGAACTTACGGCAACGCGATTTTCCTTTCTTGATATTGTCGACGAAATCAAAATTACCTCCTGTTAGATCGACGATGTTTCAGCAAACATTCAACCTATTGAGCCCACCTATAGTAACATATCTATACACGACGAAATCATCAAATCTAATCAAAATTCAACGCTTTTTCGTATCCTTTCTGATCCCCCTGCTATGGATGACCGTTACTCAAATGGATCTAGCTGCCTGGAAAATACGCCCATGTCTAACGTCAACAACTGTAGCTCTTCTAATCCTCACAGCACTGCAACTACCGCTTCGTCTGCGTCTACTTTCTAACGCCTAGGCACAACCTGGACTCTTAATGAATGGAATAATAGGCTGAGCAAATTAAAGAGTCAAAATGAAATTGGCTCATTTCTCATAAATACTTCAAATACTTCGCCAAACATAGCTCCGTCTACGCCTACTATCCAACGCCTAGGCTCTACTTGGACTCTCAACGACTGGAACAATAGACTGAATGAATTAAAAATTCACAATGAACATAATCTCTTTTTTATAAGTAATACCCCAAAAAATGTTGACGACGCCTGGATTCGCAAACTTTTTTTGTGCCGATTTAAGTTCAACCCCGGCGAATGCTACAAAATAAGTCCTTCCAACTTTAAAATTTCAATCCCATCAAGATATCAATGGATGTTTCCTACTACCAACAAATATTTATTCTTGGATGGAAAAATAAAAATCTCTAAATGGGTAAACATACCTATTCTTAAACCTACTTAAACTAGTAATGAGGATATTTCAAATAAAAATAATGTAACTAGATCTAAGTACAACAAACCCAATCCTAGTCCCAACCATTTTTATAAATCGTCTACCTCTCGTCTGTCTCCGCAGCGCAAACATGTTTCATTTACTACTGTTGCAAACTCCCGCACTTCCTCCAATTCCAATTTAAAGAAGACTTCTTCCTCTACAGGAAATTATAGCAATTTTATCCATTCTCATACCTTAAATCCTACATCTCCTTTCAGAGAATTCCCAACCGTTCCAATCAAAGAAACTTTTCCAACCTTATTCTCAACCCGCATAGACCAACCGCACCTACTCCCATCTTTGATCCATTGATCCCACCTGTTGTTAAACTCACTTCGAAATTAATTAACTCGAATGCAACTCCTAATGAGATCGATCGTCGATATATAATGGCTAGGTTACGCGATACTAAGCTATATGATAATGTCCGCCTCTACCTTCCTTATCTATATAATAAATCTGATTCTGTTTGTATAAATGGTAAAACAACAACAAATGTAATTGTATCAAATCAAAAAGAAGGCCTCCTAACTGACCCTGATACCCTTAAAAAAATCTACACCCACTTTCATGAAGGATTTAATATCTCACCTTCAACCGTTTCAAAGGACCTTGCTACATATGCTTCTCACTTAAGTTCCAAACGTTTACCTCTCACGAAACAGAAGCACATGCCTCGTATTTTACAAAACCATTTCACAGCCTGTATCTAACCCAACTCAAAATTCCCTTTACCTCTATTATCAGAACGTTAGAGGGCTTCGCACTAAAACTTCTAAAGTTTTTCTCAACTCCCAAAATCTTCCTTATGATATCTTTGCCCTTACCGAAACAAATCTCTGTGTTGGATTTTTAGATAGTGAACTTTTCACTTCTGATTTTGTTGTGTTTCGCGCTGATGGGCAAAGAAGTGACATTGGCCGTACATAACCACCTTAATGCATGTCTTGTCAAAACTTCTAAATCAACATTTTTTGAATTTGTATATATAAAACTGTCTATCTCTAAAAACTGTTTTTATCTCGTTTGTTGTTATATTCGCCCCTCACAACCCATTCTTATATACCAACAGTTTGTTGATTCACCAGGTTCCTTGCTAGAAACTGCAGCATCCAACAATGACTTTATTGTCGTCGGTGACTTCAATATACCTGACCTACATTGGATCTCTTCAGAAGACGAATCTTGTTATGTTCCGTCTAATCTCACATCCGAGAAAGAATCTATTTTCTCTGATCGTCTTCTTGAATACGGCCTATTTCAAATAAGTGCAATTTGCAACAACTTAGGGAGACAACTTGACCTTATCTTCTCTTCGGACCCATTTAACTCAATTGTCTCTGAAAGCCCTCATCTTCTATCCACTCTCGACCTTTATCATCCCCCTGTCTCTCTTATCTTCGTTCATAATCAACGTATTCCTATGATTGATTCTGAAAACTCTTCCTATTTCAACTTTCGTAAGGCCGATTTTAATCAACTCAATTTACTTTTAAGCAATATCAATTTCAGTCTCTTCATTAACTTTAAAACCCCCATTGATGTAGCTCTTTCTTTCTTTTACACCTCTATCTTTGAATGTCTCATCCAATGTGTTCCTTACTTAGTCCTAAAAAGCTGTATGTCATCTCCCCCCTGGTATACTAAAGAGTTACGAACTCTCCGCAATTTAAGGAATAAGCTATGGAAAACTTACATGAAGTTTCAGACGCCTTTAAGCTTTTTCTACTATAAACAAGCTTCTGCCCACTTTTCTACCATATGTGATTCACTCTATCGTGATTATCTTGAAAAAATCCAGTCTAGCCATATCACTCAGCTGAAGAAGTTCTATCAATTTATAAATGTTAAAAGGAAATCTGACGGCCTTCCTCGCACCCTTGATTTTCTCAGCATTTCTTCCGACCCTCAGGTAATTGCAGGCACTCTTTGCGACATTCTTCAATCAATCCTTCACCGATGACCCCAAAGAACCCGACCATGAATATCAAATTTTTCTATTAAATAGTCCTCATACCTCACTCGTTTCTCTTGACATAAGTCCTCTAATGGTTAGCGATAAGATCAAGACAATTTAAGAACACTTTTCGTCTGGTCCTGATGGCATACCATCAATTTTTCTAAAAAAATGTGTTAATGGATTCTGCGTACCCCTTTCCTATCTCTTTCAACTGTCACTTTCCCAAGCCGTTTTCCCTTCCCTATGGAAAAGCTCTTTTATTTTCCCAATCCACAAAAAAGGTAGTAGAAATCTTATAATAAATTTCACTGCAAATCAATACTCTCTCCACCCCAACATGGTTTCCTAAAGGGTAGGTCTACCACGACGAACTTGATCCAACTTGTTTCCATGACACTGCGCTTTGGAAAAGGGCCATGATGTTGATGTTATTACCACTGACTTTAGTAAGGCATTTGATAAGATAAGTCACCAAATTATTATTGTTAAACTCAAAGCGTATGGTTTTCCATCTCTATTTATCAAATGTGTTATTTCCTACCTTTTAAACCGTACTTACAGAGTCGTGTTCAGATGCGCAGTGTCCAATCCAATCTTAGCAACTTCTGGTGTTCCTCAGGGCAGTCACCTTGGGCCGCTCTTATTTGCGCTAGCTATTAACGATGTTGGTAGCATTATAAACTTCTCTGACCTATCCATTTATGCCGATGACATAAAAATTATGAAAATAATCTCTTTCTCTTTTGATCCACCCCAACTTCAACAAGACTTGAATTCCTTCCATACTTGGTGTAATAAAATTTTTTTGGAACTAAATGTTAGTAAATGCCAATCAATGACTTTTTCCCGTAAACGCCAGCCCTCGAATCGATCCACCTTAACACCAATCCGCGTAACCTTAGGTCCACTCCTTTCTTCCACCTCCCTTCCCACCGCACCAACTATGGCCACTTCAACCCCGTCACAAGAATGTTACGCCTAGCTAATAGTGCTCAGCATATCCTCGACTTTTCTTTCAGTTTATCATCCCTCAGAAGAAATCTTTACACCCGTTTCCACTAATCCCTTAACCTACCGTATAGTTTAAGTTAGAATAAGTATTCTAGATTGTAAGATTACAATACAATTAGTTTGGGTACACGACTACACATATCTTCTATAATTGGGGTAATTAGATTTGAATTTGCCATGCGAGGTGGCATATAAATGGTTCCGATACTGCATTTATTATCACCCTGTAATAAATCAATAAAATAATAATCACATACTTCTGTGCCATCAGAGCTCTTAACATGAATTGATTTTATATTGTTTTTGACAAAAATAGCAACGCCACCTCCGGTTGTATGAGTTCGATCTGCTCTGTAAGGTTTTTTTAAAACCCTTAAGTGCAAAATAGTTACAACTCAACTCTGGATAAAACCATGTCTCAGACACACAAATAATGTCAACCAAACTATCTTCAGATATCATTTTAAACTCATCAAATTTGTTAACAAGACTTTGAGCGTTAATGTGGCAAATATGCAAACCATTAGCACTTTTGCAAAGAGTATTAAGTAAAAACTTATTTTGTTCGTTTATGCTTTGAAAGCCAGCATCATTGTTGCTGCCCATTAACAGATAAAAAGTTAAAAATGAGGCCATAATCGAACACATAAACATTGTAAACCTTAATTACACTTGCAATGAGAAGGAAGAAAAATAGAGTAATGTTTTGAATGGAAACAACTTGAACTAAATATAAGAACAAATAAAAAGAAAAATCGAATTGCGACAAAAAAGAAGAAAAAAGAAAACAAAGTAAAAAGAAAACAGCCAACAAAAATAAAAATTCTTGCAAAATAATTTCAATTTTAAGTACCATGAAAGTTCAAATCATTATTATTGTCGGGTCCGACGGCATTCTTCAGATCATCGATGTTGTGGATGGCTATTGAATGTTGGCTGTTAGTTGTGCGTATGAAGATTTGACCATTGAAAGTGTGCACTGATGATATAAGAGACTTTAGCTTCAAACGTAGTGCATAGGGCTGCAGCTGAAAATTGTTTTTCGTCAGACTGTAATTAAGGAAAAAGCTTTTTGGCGAATCGATGCCAATATCAGACAGGCTAAGTGGAGCTTTTTTTGTTTTGCGAAAGTTCGCTACTGCTTGCATAAATTGTTGCTTTCTTCGCTTATCTATAAATTTTAGTATGATGTTGGAGTCCGTGAGGGTATGTGGTTAGGTTTTAGCGCGAAAAAAATGTTTTGTATGTGTGGGGGCGTAATATTTACAGTGTTGCATATCTTGTTGTAGATGTTTTCCAAATTCTCATTAGGGAACTCAGGCAAGCCAACAATTACAGCATCAGAACTAATTTTATCCCTCTCCAATTGATGAATGACAAGCGCAAGTTGTTTTACCTCTTGACGAGCTTTGTTTAGCTGTTGGTCGAAAAATAGTGCATTTTCACCAATCTTGGAATTTAGTCGTTTTTCTAAGGCGGCGAATCTAGCATCCAACGATTGAGTAAATGTCAGCATCCATTGCTTACATCAGTATCTCTCGCAGGGGAATCGGTATCACTGTTTTGTTGTTGTGTGCGGGTTCGCTTAGTTGTTCTAGGGGGCATATTGTATTTAATTTTGGATTGCAAAAGTAAAAACAAAAGCACAAAAAATAAGTAAGGCACTAGCGATTAATTCAGTTCAATTCTAGAGATGAAGAGCAAGATTGACAAATGACAATGTTCTTTAATTTTGATGACTTAAACTGAGAGTATTACTTAAAAAAAGGAATTAAATCGGACGACGAAAAAGACACGTCTAGTTTGTTTGCATTAAAAAAATTAAAAAAAAAAAAAAAAAAAAAAAAAAAAAAAACCAGAAATTATCGATTCTTTCAGAACAACATCCATAACAATTAGAATGAAAGACCTATCCAACATGATAAAAACAACATCATCGAAAGAGGACGTTTGAAATTAAAGGGGGAAGAGTTAACGAAAATGATGCTAAAAGCCAAATTAATTTTCCCACAAAATACGTGTGCTGACAATGCGTCTGGGACATCCAACACCAAGCTGCATTCCATCACGTAGCGAGTGAGTACTTGTGGGAACGAGTCGTCAACAAAGATGTTTGGGGTTGCACAAAATATGTATTTAAGTGTTCTAGCTTTAGGAAAAATAGTTCAGTCTTTTACCTAGGCAGAATCGCTGCCCATTTGCTTTTTAAGCCCTTACTTAATAAAAAAATAAAAAAAATAAAAAAAATAAAAAAAAAAATATTTTGATTTTTTTTTTTAATGAAATAACTCTAAAATAGTTTAATTTAATTTAAATAATGGTTTCGCTTCGCTGAGGTGATAAATTTTTGTAACGATTTGTTGACGATCCAACAACTTACATACATACACTGCTCGTCATCAGGTTAGCACACCCCTCATAAGCTTGTTTTTTGTTAAAATGCAGCCACTTTTTTTATGTTATTTTTCTCACCTTTGTATACACTCTCATTGGCACCTAGAATATTCAGCCAAAAGACCTAGTTGCACAATTGTTGCTACTTTTTAAATTTTCGATGGAAATTTTTTCGCGTCATCAGGTTAGCACAGGCAAATTCTTTTAAGATTATCTTCAAAAGTAAAACGCGTTTGACAACCATTAGTTTTTCTTCTGCTCAAATTGTGTATTATAATTAATATGGAAAAGAAATGCGCTTGAATTTTGCACGAGTTCACATGACATGGAACTCTGAATGGCACTACGTTGTCTTTTTGGATTAAAAGAAATTTAATTTGGAAGGTCCAGACGAATACAACTACTACTTCCATGATCTTCGCAAAGAGGAACATCCGTTGGATCGTCTTCATAGTCCGGTAGGGGAGGTGATGGTGTGGGGAGCAATCTCCTACTACAGTACGTGCGAGTTACAATTTTTGACATCAAATATAACCACAAACAACTACAAAAACGTTCTTGAAACTTCTTTTCCCCATTTAAAAAAAAATTGTTTGGTAACTTGCCATGGTATTTTCAACACGACAATGCTTCGATCCACACTGCCCGTGTGGTTAAGTCATGGATTAAGGACAACAACAAAGGAGCACCAACACATTATCAAACTTATTGAAAAATGTTTAAATTACCTAATATATGAACAAAGAAATAAGTTAATGACTTAAAAGCTTAACAAACATGAAATAAAATGATATGTGCTAACCTGATGACCCAATTTGAATTCTTTTGTATTGTGGTATTTTCTAAAATTAATTATAAAAAAACATTACAAAATGGAAAAATAAAAGTTTTTGCTTTATTTTACTATGAATTGAATTGGCCATAACCAACAATAATTTAAAAAAGCTGGTTCATTTAGTTTGGCTGGAATCATTAACGCTAGGGGGTGTGCTAACCTGACGACGCGCAGTGTATGTAATATTTATAGATACGTACGTACATCATTGACTAGACTTTTGATTCGAACTCTTCAGGATTAGTTTTGTAGGAGCACTGGTACTTACTAGGGCTGATGATACCCGGGTAATACCCGGGTATCCGACTACCCGATTACCCGAGTACCCGCGTACCCGATACCCGATTACCCAGGTGTATAGTATACTGCTTTAACAGAAAAAAAAAGAAAAGAAAAACAAAAATAAGCTGAGTGCGACCCACAAGCCAAATTATAAAAAGGAAGTTTAAAGTGCATTGAAGACATTTAAACTAAACTCTACTTAATAAAATATTAGGTCCTGAGATGGTTTGATGAAGCGGTTTAGCAATTTCACGCTTTTTGCCACATGATTAGAGTCCAGAAACAACGTTTAGGTTTATAACAAATGAAATACATAGGCTTGTTGTTAAAGCTAGACAAATGATTCATTCAAGAATAGAGAATTAATAGTACCGTTTGGTGCTGATGTTTTCTATTTTCCAATAGATCTTTTGCACTTGAATTGAACATCCTATAATAATATAATTAAGCCGAGCTCTCTTAGTCTGTTTGGCGAGCTTGGTGAATCAAGCAGAATAGTCCCAGAGCCTACTGCAAAAAATGGATGTGAGTGAAAGCAAAAAAATAATGATATTTTTGGATAGGCTTTGAATAGCTTAAGAAACTGCATTGGTATTGCAGTATAACTTTCAAAAAACCCCAAAGACCAGAGACTGTAAGGCTTTCAAAAAATCTAATACATGCAATTCAAAGCCTATCCAAATTCTAAAATTACCAATCTTTTTTTGCTACGACTGATACCCGTTTTTTACATAGGCTCCTAATCTAGAAGTGTTTAAGTTAAGTGAAAGTGTAAAGTTCATAAGCAAAATAAAATCTAAAAAAAAACAACAAAATAGGAATCATGCCCAAGACTAGCTGGGTGTGGAATTACGGGACTTATCTAAAAGTGGTCCAGTTGTAAAATGCAACGTTTGCAATTTAAACCTATACTATGGTGGTTCGACGTCGACTTTGAATAAACATTTGAAAACCAAACACCGACTAAGTCCATCACAAGACAAGTGAGTTTCCAAGTTTAAATTGCATATTAGGGCTTTGTGAAATTAGAACCAATTTTTCTTAAATCATTTCTTCCAAAACGGTTGAGTTATTATTTTTCAAAAGAAGTGTGGTATTTAATTTTTTTTCAAATTTTAATGAGCTTAGATTATTTTTTTTGAAGACTGGATAGAAATAACTTGATTTTTATATATAATAAGAGAACAGACTCTCGGCTTTCAAAAATGGCAAAAATATTTTCTTATGAGTGTTTCCATTTTTTGATAGGTATATATTTTAATTAAAAGTCCTTTTTCAATAAATTGCACCAAAACACAAGATATTTACTATAAAAATTGTTCATATACACAGGTCAGTCGCACAAGGTGCACCAAACGAGCTGAATCGATAGGTTGGGTCGAGACAGGAAAATAATCGCATGGGCGGGGGGTCTATTCTGACTTGAAATAAAAAAAACATTTTTAATCAACTATGCCACCTACAACAACGTGCTATAGTATATTTGAGAACTAATATTTTGTTCTTTAATAAACTTTTTAATTGAAGATGTTTTAGTGAATAGTTTTTGAATAATCAAAACTCAAAATCTAAATTTTGGAAACAAAAATTCAATTTTTTTTCTTGTTGCATACATAGCATTGTTCATATAAATATGCTAATGTTATGCTATCTTTAGCTACTTTTTCTCAGCAAGAGCCATATTTTATTTTTTTTATTTTCCTCTGGTATTTTCCAGATTATTGCCAAACGAAGAAGGTGAAGCTTCTACATCCTCCCAAATGTCTTCGGCTTCTTCACCCTTACAAGATAAAATAAACAAAAGACCTAGAAAACTATCACCATCCTATGAACATTTGTCCACTTCTTGTTCTTCTTGAAGGCAAGAAAATATAACTAAAGCTCTTGCAAGAATGATAGCCACTTGTCAATTGCCCTTGTCTTTTTCTCACAGCAAATTCTTAATGTCGATTGTCTAAGCTTTCATTTGATACCCCATTTGTTCTTTGACTCGATGAGCTATTTTATTTCATTCGCCATTTATTAATGGCAACATTTTCATTTGACTCGATGAGGTAGGTGTTCCTACGGCTCCCTCCCAGACTACCAGTTTAAAAGGTCTTTGTTTTTGTGCAAAAAAAACCAGCAAAGAAACATTTTCAGGACTCAAACATGATATTTTCGCAGTAACAATATTACCAGCCGTCGAAAAGAGTCTCTCTGAGCTTGCTGATGTCGCTGGAACAGCAAGATATTTTTTTGCGAAGGATGCCACTATGGGGATAGAGCATTCCCTCGAGCGCCACCACTCAAGAGGGTCTAACTGGTTGAAAATTTGCGGCTCGGCGACGTACTGCTCAAACTGAGAAAGGTTGTCTCGATCCCGCCCTTCCGTTAAAAAGAGGAAATCCAAATCATGGTCATCATTACTCCTATCAGGTTCTCCTCCTGTTACATTTTGAGAGCACAATTCCTACAATTTTTTCCTTAATAAAGGCTCGGATTTTGTCTGCTTCTTCACTGCTCTCAGTTTTAAGGTCCTTGTATCTTGGATCTAGGAACGCCGCTACTTGGGCAGGTAAAAGCTCGCAAGCTGGGCACATTTCGCCTAAGTGAAAGCGCGTTATTATAGAATTAATAATTTTGCTTTTGAATGTGCTGGCTGGGTCACTGTCTTTGGGCTTAGGTACAAAGTGGTTTTCAATCAGAGTTTTGATAACAGGGCGCACTGCCGAAAGCGTAACTTTAGTTTCGCTACATAGCAGTGTTGTGGCTATATGTAGTGGCTTCAAGACTGAGGTTAACTCTTCCATTATTCCCCATCCGTACTCAGATATTTCCGTATTCAGTGCTGTAGAATAATTGGTATAAGCGTTTTGTCACTTAGTACTGCATAACTGGGGAGCGATTGCGGTGCAAAACATCACACATAAAATAAATTGAATCCAATCGAGAAGCACAGCTTTGAACTAACCGTTCTTCCTTCATTCCCAGCTGCAATAATTGTTTTCTGGTTAAAGCTGATGCAGCAACGTTCGATTGGTGAAAATATGACACCACTTTTCGACATTTTACTGCAACACTTTCGTAGTCTTAACACACTTGAGTGTATCCTTTACACAAAGTTGTAGTGTGTGAGCAGCACAACTAACATCATCGCCCCGTTCAAGAGATGGATTGCTGCTTTCATTACACTTGTATTATCGTGCACGATGAAATTAACTTTATTTGATACGTCCCTGTACCATCTGCAAAGTAAGAACTATGTTTTCAGCAGAGGGACGTTCCTCTACTATGGTCGTGCTTAGAGTATGTGAGCATAATCTCAAGTAAGGTCAATGTAGTGAATGGTTGTAGACAAATAGCCCTGCCTCGCAACGGAAGACCCCTCATTTATTGTAAGAGAGACTGATTCAGTTGTTTTCAAGCACTGTTGAATTAATTCACGCACTTCGTTATATACAAGACCAAGACGAGCCTGAACTGCTTGTGGATAAGGAACTTTGTAGCCTGGTTCAACAGGGGCTTAGACTATCTAAGCTTACATTTGCCATTGAAATTCGAGATACATTTCCTAGCCTTGCCGTTTTTTTTTTACACTTCAGTTTCTTTGATGTAGTAAGCTTAAAGCAAGCTTATTTCTACAATCAGAGGCTTATCATAAGTGCATGTGTTAGACGTTAGTAAAACTTAAACAAAACAGAACTAAAATAAAATTAAATAAAACACAGCTAGCCTAACACATGCACAAAGTATAAAATAAATCATGCGAATTAAATACATAATTAAAACATAAAACAAAACAATCACGACAATGGAGCACTGGTTCGAAAGAAGGATTTTAATCCCACTTTACTTATGTTAAAATCCATTTGTGAAGCGTTAAGATTAAAAAGTCTGCTCATACGGTTTAGAGCTTCATATTTGCCATAGTTTGTTCTATGAAAGTCAACATGCAGAAGTTCCGATCCAAGCAGCTGATAAGATCTTCCACGGTAATTTAACCCAATACAGGCTAATAAATAAGGAGCGTTAATTTCGCCCTTTAAAAGTTGATGAAGAAATAATAAATCGTTATTAACACGCCTTTGGTGAAGGGTTTGCATCTGAAGAAGCTGAATTCGATGGTCATAAGGTGGAAGATTAAAAGGATCATTTCAAGGTAGACCCTTCAGGGCAAAACGAATAAAATTATGTTGGATTGCTTCAATTCGGTTCTTATGAATTTTGTAATAACGAGTCCATACCTGTGAAGCATATTCAAGGTGAGGGCGTACGTAGCAATTGTACAAGGAAAGAGTCACTTTTGGATCATTAAATTCCTTTGCCCAGCGATTTATGAATCCAAGCATAGAGCTAGCTTTATTCACTATAAAGTTAACGTGTTGAGTAAATTCTAAGTTGGAGCTAAAATGGACACCCAAATCCTTAAAACTGAAGACGCGGCAGAGTTTGTGCTGCGAAATATGATAATCGAATGCACTTACGATACGTTTTCTAGAGAAGGTAATCGTCTGGCATTTTACAGGGTTAAGGGAAATACCACTTTTTCTGCACCTAATACGGTCATCGCTAGACTTTATTATATTGAAAATCTTCATGTCATCAACAAATATGAGAATGTCATTTGACTGAATGCATAATGTAATATCATTTATAGCCAAAATGAATAATAATGGACCAAGGTGGCTTCATCGAGGTACTCCAAAGTGAGCCACGAAGGGATCTGAAAGACAATTTCTAAATTTTACCTGGTAGGATCTATTCTCCAGGTATGATTTGATCCAAGCTAAGATACAGGGAGGAGAACAATAAGCTTCTAGCTTAAACAAGATTAGTTCGTGGCTTAGATGATCAAATGATTTTGAGAAGTCAGTGTAAATGCAGTCAACTTCATAACCTTTTTCTAATGCATTTGAACATTTGTGGGAAAACGTAAGAAGGTTTGTAACAGTGTATCTGTGCCTTACAAGACCGTGGTGTTGTTCACAAATAAGATTCTTACTATAATATGCCATACTTTCACAGTCTACTTGTTCAAAAAGTTTTGGTATGCAAGATAATTTAGAAATGGGCCTGTAGTTGGTAATACAGGGTGGCGCACGAGTCGTGCTACAAAAATAAAACGTAATAACTTTTTTTCTGTGTGAGTAATCGGCTTATTTTTTTTTATTTTGTAGATTACTATTTAGATTTATAAAAATGGATGCTTGGGATACGGAGAAAAGAATTTGGATAGTGCAACGGTACCATGCTTTGCAGCCCGTCATTTCCGTCCATAGGGAATTTAGGCGGGAGTTTGGCGGTAATCCCCTGAGTAGATGGACCATTATGAGGTTTGCAAACATGTTTGCCGAATCTGGAAGCATCGCACGAAGGCCGTACCATCGAGATGCCAATGTTCGGGTTTAGGATACAATCGCAGCAGTAGCATCTGCAATACAGGCCAATCCGAGCGTTTCGACCCGAAACTTATCGGGGCAAATTGGAATTAGTAGACGGTCATTACAACGGATACTTCATGACGATTTAAACTTGTTTCCGTACAAAGTCCAAATTACTAGCAAGTTAAACCCTCAGGATTTGCCTGTTCGCCTGGAATTTTGCCAAAAAATGATATCAATGGCCGAAGAAGACAACACATTGATCAATTGTTTGTTCATGTCTGATGAGGCCCATTTTGATCTTAACGGCAATGTAAACAAGCAAAATTGCCGTATATGGAATGAGTCTAATCCAGAAATGCTCCATGAGACGGAACTGCACCCAGAACGAGTCACTGTGTGATGCGCAGTTTCATCAAGGTGTATTGTCGGGCCGTACTTCTTTGAAGAAAATGGTGTAACCGTTACTGTCAATGGGGACCGTTATTTAAAGATGTTGAAGGAGTTTTTTTTACCCAGAACTGCGCCGAAGACGTATACCAAACAACTAACTATTTAAAATAAAATTAATTTTCTAACCAATAAAAAAAAATAAATAATAAAAATAAATACATCGATTAAAAAAAAAGTTATCTTAATTTCTTATTGCAGCACAATTGGTGTGCCACCCTGTATCAGCCTTATCTCCTTTTTTGAATATAGGAGTAAGAAAAAGCTTTTTCCATATACTTGGAAATTTTCCTGTTTTAAGCGAAAATGAACCTGAGCGGCTGAACTAAAGAATTTCTACATTTTTTTAACACTATTGGAGGAATGCCATCAGGGCCAGCTGAACAATCATCATTTAATGATAATAAATAATTACAATTATAGAAGAGGGGGAGCGAAGGGTAGACAAAAGTAGCTGTTCATTGGTGGATAGTAAAGCATACTTTGCACATTCAAAGGGGCAAATAACGAAAGAAAAAACCACAAGATGGAAGAGCAAAGTTAAATGTTTTAGGTGCAAGCGCAAAGGTCATTTTGCTTCGGAGTGTAAAGAGCCCAAAAGAGAAAGAGAAAGGTCACATCAAAACTCATCTTTCTTATCGATTGTAGCGGCAACAAGCACAAAAACACTATCTCGAAATGCATGGTGTGTTAATAGCGGGCAACGGCTCATATGTGATGTGATCGCAATTTGATATCCGGATTAGAAGAATACAAAGAAGAAATACAAGTAGCGAGTGGTAAAACTGTATTTGCATGTGGTAAAGACAAAGTCACGTTAAATGCAAACGGTTCTATTGTAAAGCTTAAAGACGTACATTATGTACCCGACTTACAAAGCAACTTTTTATTTGTTAGCAAAGCGTTTATAATGAAAATGTTGTTTTATTTTAAAATAATTATGCATGGATTAAAAATAAAACTGGTGGTGTAATCTTAAAAGCAAAAAAGGTGAACAATTTATTTATATATGAAGATTTTAACATTAATTCTTTTCTTACTGTTCAAAATAACGTACATGATTCTATAATGTGGCACAAAAGATTAAGGCATTTAATTTTGGGAGTCATAATGAAATAATGCGGAAAAATATGGTGCGTGGAATGCAAACTCCTCATGTGGCAGGTAGTGCAAGTTTTAGATGCATGAGTTGTCTTAATGGTAAAATGTGTGTGAAACCATTTCCTAAATCGTCCGATAGTCGTGCAAACCGATTGTTAGAACTTGTCCACTCAGATGTATGTGGCCCTATTAATACGTATTCGAATGGTGGCTCTAGGTACTTTGTCACTTTTATAGACGACTATTCTAGGCAAATTTTTGCCTACTTTTTAAAATCCAAAGATGAAATCCTAGGAATTTTAATAAAATTTAAAGCTGAAGTAGAGTGTTAAACAGGTGCAAAGATTAAAGAGCTCCGAAGTGATAATGGCACTGAGTACATCAACGGAGATTTTAATAGTTATCTAGCCGAAAGCGGTATTAAAAGGCAGTAAACTGCGCCTTACACTCAGCAACAAAATGGCATCGCAGAACGTGTTAATGGAACACTTATTGACATGGCAAGGAGTATGCTGGTTCATGCAGCTTTAAATGAGCATTTTTGGGCAGAAGCTATCAGCACAGCGGTTTATCTGAGAAACAAGAGCAATGATTGATATAACTTCATTTGAAGTATGGACAGGTAATAAGTCTCTTGTATCTCGTTTTAAAGTATTCGGATCGAAGGGCATTGCAATGAACAAAACGCAGAGGAAGAAATTCGGCGCTAGGGGTAAACGTGTTTTGATCATGGGATACTCTCAGACTTCTAAGGCATACAGAGTCTATGATATAGCTTTTAGATGTATTATAGTGACAAGAGATGTGGTTTTCATAGAAGACAGCAAAACTTATGATAAAGGGTTAATAAGTGACCCCGTTCCATGTATTTTGAAGAATGACACTGTATGTGACTTGTCAGAGAGTTCCATTAAAGGAGGAGTTTTTAAGGGAAGCACTAGTGCCGATAAAATTATCCCACAATCCAATGGCAGTATTAAACTGGAAGACACTGCTCGCGAGGTAAGTGCTCCCAAAATCGGTCTAGGTAGGCCGAGATTAATACGGACAGGTAACCAGGACGCCCTAAAAAACAGTATAATGTCTATAATTTAATGAACACTGCACAATCTATTAAGATTCCACAGAGTGTATATGAAGCAGTCAATAATAATGATTATAAAGATTTGTGGGTTGAAGCGATGAGCAAGGAATTTGATTCCCTCATTGGAAATAACACCTGGACATTAATAGAACTGCCAAAAAATAAAAGGGCTATAAATTGTAAATGGGTTTACAGCTTAAAACAAAACAAAGATGGAACGATTGACAGATTTAAAACGAGGCTCGTCGCGAAGGGCTGTAGTCAGGAATATGGTGTAAACTATGAGGAAACTTTTTCTCCCGTTGTTAGATTTGCGACAATTAGGATGATAATCGCTTTAGCTGCTGAGAATCAACTGCACATTCCTCAGATAGATGTTTCGACTGCCTACCTTAACAGTGAGCTTCATGACGAAGTGTTTATGAAGCAGCCAGAGATGTTTGTTGATAAAACGCGTCCAAATATGGTGTTAAAATTAAGTAAGGCAATATACGGATTAAAGCAATCTGGGCGATAATGGAATTCGCGGCTCGACGAAGCGTTAAAGAAAATAGGATTTTCCCAATGTGAAAGTGAGCCTCGTATATGTATTGTGTATGTTATGAATACCGAAACCGAATTCAATATTATAGCAGTTTACATCGACGACATTATAATTTCCTGTTCTAAGGAAAGAACGTTGGACAACATCAAAGATAGCTAAGGAGTTCCAGATTGTAGACAAAGGTCCACTACAATTTTTTCTGGGAATGGAGGTAGAGCTTAACAGGGAGAACGGCTCTATAAATTTCTGTCAAAAGCAATACATCAAAGAACTGCTACAACAATACAATATAAAGCAATGTCGTGAAGCAAATAGATGAACAAGTTTATGAAAGTTTAATTGGATCGTTGATGTATCTGGCGATATCTACTCGTCCCTACATATTGCATTCTGTGTGCAAATTATCACAGAGAAATAAAAATCCACATGCAGAACACTTAGCAGGAACATAACATATTCTACGATACTTAAGCAAAACAATTAATTACAAATTAACTTATCACAAAACTGGAAGGCCAATTGAATGTTTTGTTGATGCCGATTGGGGTGCAGACCGAAAATCATTCACTGGTTATGTATTTTTCTTTGCAGGCTGTGTTTTCTCGTGGGAGTAAAAAAAAAACAAAACTGTGTGGCGTTGAGTAGCACCGAAGCAGAATACATAGCGCTTTGTACTGCATCAAAAGAAGCTGTTTACATCCAAAAACTATTAAGCGAGATAGGGCTTAATCGCGATGCAACACGAATGATCATCAATGATTGTGCGAAACCCAGTATATCACTCAAGGAGTAAGCACATAGACATAAAATACCTTTACATTCGTGATATTTACGAGCAGAAGAAGATTGATCTAAAATACGTTTGCACAAATAACATGATCGCTGATGTTTTGACAAAAAATCTTCCTAAACAAAAGCAAATTAACTTCACAAATTTAATGGGATTAAATTAATTTTTGTTTGTTTTTTGCTTAAATTTAATAATTTTTTAAATTAATTAATTTAAATTTAAAATATTTGTTGATTCTTTTTATGAAGCTTTTTAATGATTAACAATATGTTGTGGAGGAGCGTTGAAAAAAAATAATTATAATAAGTGGCAACACAGGTTTTTCTCATTGCTCTGTATTTCTAACACTTTCTCATTAGATCATTTATACCATTTATATTATACTACATACAGAATTTTAACTAACCAACCATTCTCATGAACTTTATATACATATGTACATTAAATAAAGATTAGTCTGTTCTTAAACTTCAACATTTTCCTGATCAAGAATGTACTTTTTTTCATTATACATATATCAAAATTCTGCTTTTATTTTAGGATTAAATAAAACATTTTGTTTTCCCCAAAGTTCTTCGGTATACTTACTTGTGTCATATATTTTTCCAGGTTTTGTAAGAGCTTTTAAAAAAGAGATATGCATAAAGCAAAAGAGTTTGTATTTTATATTGGGGTAACCCGGGTAGTATTGCCTACCCGACTACCCGGTAACGGGTAGTAACCATATTACCCTGTTACTCGGGTACCCGGGTAGAATAATTAGCCCTACTACTTAAATACATATTTGTACTTACGTACATGTTTTGAATTTTGTTTTCCTCTCAGAAAGTTAGTAGTAGAAATTCAATAACAATTTTTTTTGTAGATTGATTGTAGATTATTATAGTACCAAAGATCTTTTGTGGAATTATAAAGATAAAAAAGGATATTTTAATTGCTAAAAATAATATTTGAGGTTTATATAATACCTTCTAGCTGACCTACATAGCTTTGCTCGCGGGAAAGATATTAATAGTTAAAGCAAAATATTTGTTTCAACTAACCTTGTATAGAATTGCTAAATTCCAATATCACTGGATCGGTCGTCGGTTGGGTGTGTATAGGGTGAGGGTGAATTAATACAGGCACATGTGTATGTACTTATGTGTATGTATATCCTGTTCTCAGTGAACGATGCGATGTTGAGAATAGACAATGATGGCATTTTTTGTATCTTTCGCTGATGCACAAATAGACACAGGTAATAGATATTCAATTTTATTTCCAGGGTTGCGTTTGTATTTGGGTTGGTTTTTATTAAAAAATTAATTCGATAGATTAATATTTACTGTATTATATGTATATTAATATATACTGTATTGCTGACTGTAGGGTTTCGGAAAGGCCGAATCCAAAAGCAACTTTTTTCAATTTCCGTTTCTGAATACCTACTTCTTTGGTTCAAATTTGTGATAGCTACATTTTTCTTGCGGTTTTCACCGTCTTTGTATTTTTTATAATTGATTTTGAAGACGAGTAAGTAATTTTTTTTATGACGTTTTTAAATGTAAGTTATTTGTATTCTTAAGTTTGTTTGCATTCTCGGTAAGAACAACTTTAGCGCTGAATTTACAAACATAATTTAATATGGGAGCTGGTTTATTCCCCCTGTTTAGGCGGGAGGGTTTTTTTTTGTTAAAGAGGACTTGCATTGCAAAAAATATATTTCAACAAAATAACGGCAACACTAATAATAATGTGTTATGTCTTTTTTTTAAAGTTAAAAGTCTGCTTTATCATTTGGTTTTGTCAATCTTTTAATATTTACTTACTTAAGTGGCGCTACAGTTCGGGCGAACCTGGGCCTCTCCAGCTAGCTCCGTCTTTGGATAGCTGCTTCCAGTTTTGCACTTCAAGTTTGTTGGGGTCATCTTCCGTCCGTTAACGCAGATAGGACCGAATATCTTGCGAAGAATCTTACACTCGAAACGACTAAAGATATCTTCATCCGCTTTAGATAGAGTCCATGTCTCGGCGCCATAGATCAGAACTGGGATGATTAGAGTCTTATAAAGAGTCTTCTTGGTCTTTCGAGAGAGGGCTTTTCTACTCAATTGCCTTCCTAGCCCATAGAACCTGCGTTAGGAAAGAGTAATTCTTCGCTTTATTTCTTACGAGATGTTGTTGTTAGATGTTATAGGCGATCCGATTCAGCTTCAATGTTAGAAATCGCGCCAATAACAGCCCGATTGGTTCTCCCAATGAAGTCTATGTCGTCAGCGTTTGTTAACAATTGCATAGACTTGAAAAAATTGTGCCAGTAGAATTAACTTTTTTATTAAATTATTAGGTTGAAGAAATCGCACGATAGTGCATCACCTTTTCGGAATCCTTTTTTGACATTAAAAGCTTCTGTGAAGTCAGTTTTAAGCTTAATGGAGCAGCGAGAGTCTCCATCGTCATCTTGCAAAGTCGGACGAGCTTTGTGGGGATGCCAAAACCAGACATGTGTCTGCGGAGCTCGTCTCTATAAACTCTAGCTTACACGGCCTTAAAATCGATAAAGAGATGGTGGGTATCGAATTGGACTTCTTGGGTAGTTGCCAGGATCTGCCTTAGCGTGAACATTTAATCGAGTGTGGACTTTCCTGGCCTGAAACCACTTTGTGAGGGTCCAATCAGGTTGTTGACGAATGATTTCAGGCGTTCACATCATACGGCAGAGAGGACCTTGTAGGCGATATTAAGAGACTTATTCTTCTATAAAAAGCGCTGTTTAGATGGTTCTCTTTTTTGTGGATCGGGCAAACGATTCTGAGGGTCTATTCATCATGCATACTCTCTTCTGACCAAACTTAAGAGCTGAGTTTGTGTATTCGCTACACTAGGACGGAAGTTTAGTCTGTCATCGTTCATGTTGAATAGTTCATTTTGCCTGACAGCGGGATTCTGGTCTTTATCGCTGTTAAATAGTCTGCAGATTTGGTCTTTGCATGTACTCAGCACTTTCTTTTAATATCTATAAAAAAAATTGAAAAAAACTTATTTCACTCTCCAAATTTAGAAGAAAATATGTTGAAATTAATTTTTTTCAAAATTGATATATTGTGTAGGTACTAAATTTGCTTTTAGAATTCTTTTCTCCTATTGATTTTTAATTGAACACTAAAACAAGATGATATGTATGTTTTCGAAAAAAATTGAACTTTATAAAAACGCACTTTTACTTGCGTTTAAAATTAAGTTATTGACAAAAATGTCTGCCTGTCTGTTTGCACTTATAACTAGCTGCGGCCTTAAAAATGGGCTTACAAAAAAACAATAAAAATGTAAGCCAAAAAAATTCATTCTTTTATTTTATTTTTAAATAAAATTGTTTTTTAAAAATTTATGTTCAAACTAAGAAAAAATAAAATAAATGAAGGTAATCAAATTTATTTTCATCTTTTTTTTAAAGCAAACCAACAGCAGTAACCTAGGTACCATAATTTAATTAAGATAGCAATCAAACATGATAAAGAAATATATTCTCCCTTTTTGTCTGTCTGTCTGTTCATGTGTATTTTGGACTACAGCCTAAATGGTTGATCCAATCATCTTCAAATTTAGTAGGTACATAAGGTTATTATAAAATTCTACAAAAGTTTCTGAAACATTTTTTTAGCTCAATTATTAACGGTAACTGTCATACAAACGATAAGCAAAAGGCTTTTTTTCGATAAAACAATAACATTTTGAAAATGGTCCGGTTTTTAGTCTAGGCAATTATATGATACATATACTCGCGAGCAAAACTGGGTAGGTTAATTAGTATTATATATTGAGGTATTCTTAGCAATTCTTTAGATATATTTTGAACAAAAACGCTACTATACAACTAGACATACGAATTAACGCAAATAATAGTCTTCACCTTTTTTTATATTTCCACAAAAGACCTTTGTTAATACCAATTCAAATTCAAAACAAAAAATCCTGTTCTGTCAGGACCTTTGAATAAATACAGCATGAAGTAAGTTTGCGTTTAAGTTTCAAGAATGTATGTGTACATATTTTGAAGCCGGAAACCTTCATAATAGTATCTATAAATAAACAAAACCACTGTGTTAACTTTTAATATTGTCTATACCCACTCACTTCACAGTAGTTGGAATGTGTATCTTAATTTTAGTACCAACCTTCCTTCCAACCTTATTATAAGTACCTAATATTCCTTAATGAATTCCATTAATACCTAACCACACCATACGTTTATCGATCCATCAAACATAATTAAGCTATTTTAATTAATTTGATTTCAAAAAGTAAATTATTGTTATTGGGACCTATATAGGTCCCTATACCTAGCATTATTGCCCAACTACTGATTCCCACGAATCTTTATGCCAGTTGTTCAAATTTTTCCATACCAACATGAAACTTAAACTGAAAAAGTCCTTTATATCTTTCTATTAGCAAATTATATTATAAACAGTAAACAAGTGGAAAGATAATACACTAAAAAACTGCAAAAGCTAACAATCCTATATATTTATGTGTCGTGACGCATGTTCTTTGTCAAAAAGACGCCTGCACTTAAAAAGGATTAGCACATAGGAGCAAGTACGTGTGACCCAGTCGTGCCTTTTATTTTTTCTGCATCCATTGCACAGTAAACTAAGCACAAAGCATAACTTTAAAAAACATGCTCTTTATTTTCTCACTCCCTCAAATTAAATGTCCCTACAATAGCGCTCCAAGCGGCTCTTTGAGATAAAATTTTTTCGCGTCTGATGATAGTAGCAAAGGCAGTTTATATATATATATGCATATATATACCTACAACGACCTGCACCCAGCTGTTTAAGGGATACAAATTATTCTATATCAAATTTGGTAGGTCAAGTAATGCATGGCAAATAGGTTGCCTGATAAATTCTTGACAGGAATGATGATTTATTAAAACTGCATTTTATTAACAATGCACTTGTTTAATAGACAAAATATATTATATTAATTGAAAGCATGAAGCCTTCGAAATATGCAAATTAATAAAACTCTTTTTCAGTGAGTCTTTTCAAAAAGACTTAAGCAATTTATTATGGAACCGAACTATTCCAAACGAGTCCAAGTGTGAGACTAACTATATATTACAAACTTAAAGATTAATTATCTTAATTGGTGCAGCGATCGCCAACACAGGAAATGCTGAATCGACGAATGGTTGTATGGTGCTGTAATATTAAATTTCAATCGATAGCAAATCGATGGGTGGGTGGTTAGATGCACGGATGTTGTAACTTCAGATGAGGATATGAAGAATGTATTATTTTGATTCATCCGCACTTTTGAGTGGTATTTTACATTGAGATGCATGGGATATTATATTGAGATGCATGATTATAACTCCCCTCTCTCTTAGATGAAGCGTCCCGCGTCATGAATTTCCTCTGGGAGCCGTTGGATATTTTTGTTTATGTTGTCAATGAATATTTCTTCATTTATTATATGCCTTATGGGCTTTGATTTTAAAAAGAAATAAGTAAACATTTTTGATATTGCAATTATTATTATTACAATTGTACTGAATGTTATGCTATTGCTTATTAAATCATTGGTTTTATTTTCTTCGAGATATCTGCTGTTCTCGATATTTTTAAAATGAATTTCTGGTAAACCTATGTTTACAGTTATATTTTTAATTTCTACATTTTTGGAAATGGGTAGGACAAAATTTTCATTTACAATTATATTCTCATAAATATTAATTATTCATATTGATTTTACAGTTTTCAAATTTTATTATGGTATTTTCATATAATATTACTTCATATGCGTAAGTTTTGTTTTGGGAACATTTTTTGTGATAACAATATTATTAGTTAACTGTTTCATTTCAATTGCTTCATTAGTTAGATATGAAGTTACAAATCGGTTTTTCTTTTAATATTTTTTCGATACATTCATCATTTAATTGTTTTTTTTTTTAATATAATTTGTTCGTCTGTATATTTAAACCATTAATCATTACTTAATATTAATTCCCGATAGGGTGTGTCTAATTCTAATTTACTTTTATTTGGAACTGGTTCTATTATCATTTAATGGTAAGTCTGGTTACAGAAACTGGGTATCATGGCAATGAATATTATTTTATTATTATGCAAAATGGCGGAGCTTTTAATGAACATTAAATCTTTTAGGGTAATATTGTATGTTTTAAAGTCCTGAGGAGTTAAAATATCTCTTCTGAGTACAACTTACTAATCTACACATCATTAAATTTTCTCTAACTTTCCGAACTTGTTCTCTTAGTAGTTGAATATCATATTGAATTTGAAAAACGTGTTGCATATCGAGCCCTAACCGCTTTTTTATCGACCGAGCCTAATACATGAATGTCGGTTACGATAAATTTTGTTTTATCTGTAACTCTTTGTTAAAAAGTCATATTGAAAAACTAATGATATGGATACATGTGTAAAAGCGTAAGCTATCGAACATTGCATTATAACCTTGATTTTGTAAAAAATGTCGCTTACGATAAAATGGTGGTTAGAGCTCAATATGTTTTATAGTGATATCTTTAGATGTCCTTTCAAGGAAATTTGACAACCGATTATTTATCTCTTTTTGTTGTTTATTAATATGATCTGTTACTGCTTTTATTGCAGTGTTAAATTGGTCGTTTATTTTTACTTGATCGTTGAGGCTATTTATAATATTTTCGTTATTTTTTTCATTGACATTGAATTTTTGTCTGATTTCTATTTCGTCGTCGGAATCCATTGTACCAGTTATAAATTTTAATCCTTTTCCTATAGTATTAAGTAACCCTCTTTTTTCTCTTGCATGATGTGGTACAAGACTATTTATTTCTTCTTCTAATGAGTTAAAACTGA
The DNA here is from genome assembly GCA_963971375.1 of Platycheirus rosarum. Classification (NCBI taxonomy): domain Eukaryota; kingdom Metazoa; phylum Arthropoda; class Insecta; order Diptera; family Syrphidae; genus Platycheirus; species Platycheirus rosarum. Next base: position 140,587,425 of record OZ020507.1, on the reverse strand, counting down.
GCAACATGGATGGGTAATGATTGCAAAAACTAAAGTTTGCTATATTATTTTTAATTAAGTCCAAATTTTCTCTTCATGAATCTAAATCTATTATATGAAAGATTTTCCTATAATTATTAATAATGTGTAGCTCTTAGCTTTTAATCATAACAAACCCTTGTCCGTCATTCAAGTATTGAATGTCAAGCCGCTGTCCTTTGGCGTTTTGTAGAAATGACGTTAATATTAATAATAATAATTAATTTAAATATATATATATATATAAATATAAATATAAATATAATAAAAAAGATTAAATTTTAATGTTATCTTTATGAATTATACGATCGTTTTTATAAATTCGAATTTTGTTTCCCAAGTCTTCTTTTACTTTTTGTTTTCTATACCTGGGTTGAAGTTTATTTCTACCTCCTATAATTTTTTCATAAATAATTTTGTTTTGCTTATATGTTTTTATCTTAACATTAGGTTTGTTTCTCTTTAGCATTCTTTCTTGGGCTAGTAAAAGTTTTTGTCTTAAATCTTCATATTCTAACTTATTGAATAAGACTTCGAGAGGTCTTTTGTCTGTCACAGAATTAATTGTTTTATTGTACTGCTGTACGGCTATAAAAATAGATTCTAAATCACTTATTAAATGATATTCTTGTTTCAGACATCTAGCTATTTCTATAAGTGTGGAGTGGACTCTCTCCACTTGACCGATCGAAGTACTGTTTTTTGGATCACAAAAGAATATTTGTATTTCTAGTTTTTGCATCAATGTTTTAAATTGGGGTGTTGAAAAACCCGGTTCGTTATCGACTAATATTTTTTTTTAGCTTCTGGGACGCTTTGTAAATAATAATACTTTCTCGTCTAGTTTCGTTCTATCGTGTATTAGTTTGATAACTAAAAACTTTGAATATGAATCTATGAAAGTTAAAAATTTTAATTTTTCGAGGTGAAATTGCTCCCCCTCTTTCTTAGAAATTGGAGCTTTAAAAGGATGTCTTTCGTATTTATTACGGTTGCAAATCTCGCAGTTTCTTACGAATTCTTTAAATTGTTTGGTCATTCGTGGCCAATTAATGCCGTATAAATTTGTTTTAAATTTTCTTGATAGCTTTAACGTGTCTTTGTTGTATGATACTTTTTTGGTCTTCTTCATTCGTAACGTCTATAGGAAAGTTTTTTGTGTAAAGGAAGTTATTATTAAAAGTTTCTTTTAATTTTTCTTTAATGGTATAAAGATCTTTCGATGTGCAATGAATTACAACAGTTCCGGGTTGTAGGTATTGTTTCAAAATTATTATTAAACTCTCTGGTGTATCATAATCAATTATCTGTTAAAATTATTAATTTTTCCATGAGCAGTGAATAATCCTTGACATAAAAGGATTTGTTGTTTAAATTGATTAAAAGGTTTTTTTGTCTCTTTAATTTCTTTATTATCGCTGCTCTCGGCAGAGTGCTGTGTAACAGTACGAGAAGAGTCTTCATCAGAAATGTGATTTAAGTATTGTCTAGATAATGCATCAGCAACTACATTTGTAGTCCCTGGCTTTTATATTATTTTGGGAGCAAACTCTTCAATAAATGCGTGCCAACGTTTCATTTTGGCGTTTAGATTTTGTACAGATACCGCAAACGTAAGCGTTTGGTGATCCGTATGGATCTCGAGATCAGAAACTCCGTAGAGGTAATTTCTTAAGTTCTTTAAAGACCAGACTATAGCGTATAATTCTTTTTTATTGGTGGCGTAATTTTGTTCCGTTTTCTTTAACGTTTTGGAAATGAAGGTTATGAGTTTTCCCTCCTGAGTCAAAACACCCCCTATAGCGTTATTAGAAGCGTCAGTTGTTAATATAAATGTTTTTTTTTGAAGTTTGGTGGAACCAATTCAATTTGGTTTATTTAGAGATCTTTTAAGATCCTGCAAGCTAATATAGCTTCTTCGTTTAGAGTTATAGTTGTCTTTTTAGTCATGTTTTTAAATATTCTGCCGTTTTCTCTAGCTAAGTATTTAGTTATAGGCTTTGTTACTGAAGCGTTATTATTTACAAACTTACGATAGTAACCGGTCATACCCAGAAAACTACTTAATTGCCGTAGGGTATTTGGTAATGGAAAATTATTTATTGTCTCTATTTTTTTCTGGTCTGTTTTAATAGTATTATAAGCAACTATGTAACCGAAAAATTCTGTTTCTTTTTTATAGAACTTAGATTTTTCTAAGGAAATTTTCATATCAGCCGTTTTTAATATGTCTATAATTTTATAAAGATGTATGGTATATAAACATGACATATTTTTGCTATATATTCACGCAATATATCATCCATCGCTCTTTGAAAGATACTCGGAGCGTGTTTTAAGCCAAAAGGCATTCTCAAAAATTCATATTTGCCGTTATT